>ML254475.1:804-43373 GCA_005239495.1 Nicotiana undulata | reverse complement strand
GGGTCGTCAACCATGGAAGAAATGTGTTTTTAGGAAATGAATTCGCGACTTGGCTTTTTAAACGAAATTGCCCAGCAGTTTCCGCACCTGCAGGATTTTGTCCGCGCCTGCAGAGAATAGGCCGCTCCTGCGATGGCCTGGGCCCCTGGGAAAGGTCGCGCCTGCGGGGATTTTTCCGCTCCTGCAGAGCCGCGCCCGCGGAGAGAAGGTCGCTCCTGCGAAAGGAGCCGCACCTGCGAGGGAAATTCCGCTGGTGCGAACCCCGCGCCTGCGGCTCATGGACCGCAGGTGCGGTCACATCAGCAAATGCCCACCAGCAGTTCAATTGCTGGTTTTTAATCCCGGTCGGGGTCCGGGAGACCCCTGGGCCCACCCGAGCCCTCGACAAATTATACCAACAAGTCCCAAATCACATGACGGACTTGCTCGAGCTCTCAGAACACTAGAAACATCATTCAAACCAAGAATCACTCTCCAAAACCCCTTAGATCAAACTTAGGATTTCAAGAAAAATTTCAACGGCTCATCAATACGCCGAACGGGTCTACACTGCTCGGAATGACCCCAAATTTTGCGGACAAGTCATAAATGACTGTACGGAACTATTGCCAGTTCCGGAATTCCATTCGGACCATGATATCACGAGGTCCAATTCCAGGCTGAATTCCAAATCACATGAAATCCTGAATTCCAATTCAGGTGCCGAAATATTCCCGGGTCATCAAAAACCCGAGACGAACACGCTCCCAAGTCCGAAATCATCATCCGGAGCTGCTGGAACTGTCAGAACTCGATTCCGAGGTCGTTTGCGCAAAATGCTGCTCAGAACCAATATCAGCCAAATAGGCTAGCCTTCAGGAACCAAGTGTTCCTGAACTGGCCAAAACACTTCCGAATCTCGAACTACTGGCCCACACAAGTCATAAGGCACGAGTAGTCGCTATGGGAAGAGTCATTCACGGGAATGGAGTCCCAACACACGAAATGACCGGCTGGGTCGTTACAAATATGATGATGATGATTCCCACAAAGGTATATATTTTTAAAAGTATATGTATTTGTATTGGTAAAAAATAGCTTTACACATAGCCAGAATCTGCATTACTCAGCCAAACTATGTGGACCAAAGAAAACAGCACATGTGGAGGTAAAGATACACGGATGCACGGGATAAAAAATATACGGTTAGTATACTCTTTCATATAACAGCCACGAGAAAGAGACACAAATGAAATGAATCTAGACAAAGCAACGGGCAGGTACAAGTTTAACTCAACATGCACGGAATTGATTTATCAACCACGAGTATATCAGCCACGGGAAACCTAATGAAGAAGAAGAGACACGGTCATGACGAATCTGGACACAATAATTGGTAGATTCGAGGATCAACAGTTAATGTCATATACGTTATGTAACTCCTAAAATAAACAGTTATGATTCACCATTGTAACGCCTCATTAATGTAATAATTAGTCATTAATGAGCCATCATTACTGGAATCCAAACGTTGTACTAGGAGAATCTCCCTATAAAAGGGAAGAAAATGTAACAAACAAGACATCTGAATTCTCGAATACAAACTATTTTACTTCTCGCATATTGCTATCAATCTATTGTTTCTTTACTTATTATTTCATTCTCTTTTCGATTATCAGTAACCCGAGTTTATCCTAAAATAGCTTTGGTCAAAGGATCTTATTCTTTGGTTAAACAAATTGATTCCGTTACCGGGAAACTGATAATCATCGTTTTCTCTACCAACTGATATCCTTAAAATCATGTCGAATTCCAACAACAACGACAACAATAAAAACGTCAACAACAATGACGATAACAATAACGATCAACCAGTGGAGCCAGATCAAATAAGGAAAATGATTGCCGAATACGTGGGGCAGGCTTTGCAGGAGTTTGCAAGAGGATTACCACAAGTACCTCCAGTACCACCAACACTGCCCCCGAATAATACAATTGCAGTAGAGGATCTGCAAGCGGGGTTAACAAATTTATCCGGGGATGAAACTCTCAATACACCTCTTGAAACACGACCAGGTACGACTAATAATTCGGAATTACAAAATTTATTATTAACCATGCAGAAGCAAATGAAAGAACAGAACGATCGCATCGAGCAAATCCCCGGTGTTCCGCCTATTATCAAAGGAATCGATGTGGATAGGTATTCTCAACAACCTTGGAAGCCAAGTGCAGCTCCATTACCTATACCTAAGAAGTTTAGAATGCCTGATGTTCCCAAATACGATGGAACAACCGACCCACGTGATCACGTGACTGCTTTCACCACTAGAGTAAAAGACAATGATTTAACAAAAGAGGAAATAGAATCAGTCCTTGTCAAGAAATTCGGAGAAACACTCACGAAAGGAGCCTTAACCTGGTATTCTCTTCTCCCTGAGAACTCTATAGATTCTTTTGCTGAACTTGCAGATTCGCTTATAAAAGCACACTCTGGTGCACAAAAAGTTGAAAAACGAATGGAAGATATATTCAAGATAAAGCAGGGAGACAAGGAATTGCTCCGTGAGTTTGTAGATAGATTCCAACGGGAAAGAATGCAACTACCGAGGGTGCCTGACAACTGGGCAGCCATGGCATTCACAAGTAACTTGAACGAGAAAAGCTCAGAAGCCACGAGGCGACT
Organism: Nicotiana undulata; assembly: GCA_005239495.1. Taxonomy (NCBI): domain Eukaryota; kingdom Viridiplantae; phylum Streptophyta; class Magnoliopsida; order Solanales; family Solanaceae; genus Nicotiana; species Nicotiana undulata. Next base: position 40,708 of record ML254475.1, on the reverse strand, counting down.
CAAAGAGAGTCTAAGAGAATTCCCAGCCACGACATGGAATGATGTGTACAACAGGTACAGTACTAAACTCAGGATTGAAGAGGATATAATTGCACGATCAAAAGATGAGGAATACCCCAGAACAAGACGCCCAGAATCAGAGAAAAGGTTAGGTAAAAATAGGTATGATCCTTACTTAGGACCCTCGGGACGTGACCTACGTCCCAGGTTCGGAAATACAAAACCTTCGGGAAGAGATACAAACTCATTCTTATCTAGATCCAGGAGAGATCGAGATGAACGATTCTAGAGTATTACCCGAATTGGAGACCATATCTTTAATGTAAGCAGCACTAAGCTCGTCTCAATACTGAGAAATATGGGGGACAAAGTTAAATGGCCGAAAGAAATGCGTTGTAATCCTAACAGGAGGAACCTCGATCAGTGGTGTGAATTCCACAATGATCACGGCCATAGAACAACAAATTGCAGATTTTTACAAGGTGAAGTAAAACATCTATTAAAGTAGGGCTATTTAACAGACTTGTTTTGTGATAAAGGTAAACATGCATATATGAAGAACATGCAGGAGCCACCAAAACCACCCTCCCCAAAACGGACTTCCAATGTCATACATGGAGGAGAAGAAGTAAACGGGATAGTCTGCCAGGTAACATCAAAAGTCACGAGCACCCACGGAAAGCGAGTTCGAGAAGAAACGAGGGAAGATCAAATATCTTTTGATGAGGCAGATTTTGGTGGATTAATACTTCCACACAATGACGCGCTGGTAATATCCTTACTCATTCATGACACTAACGTTAAAAGGGTGTTGATTGATCCAGGCAGTTCAGTCAATATTATTTTGATGAAAGTCATGGAAGAAATGCTAGTAGAAAACAAAATGATTCCAAAGGTTCGAGCCATATCTGGGTTCGACAATTCAACAGTGATAACTAAAGGTGAGATCGAACTCAATACGTATGCTGAAGGAGTCATCAAAAATGCAAAGTTCCAAGTCATTAATACAGAAATGGCTTACAATGTCATCCTGGAAAGACCATGGATTCATGACATGAAAGCGGTCCCATCTACTTCACATCAAGTGATAAAATTCTCTTCCAAATGGGGAATAAGGCAAATCAGGGGTGATCAGCAAACCTCGAGGAATATTAATTCAATAACTCTTAACAACAAAAAAGACGCGGAAGAAACAATCCTCCCTAAAACGGACTGTCAATGTCATACATGGAGGAGAAGAATTAAATGGGATAGTGTGCCATCTAACATCAAAAGTCACGAGCACCCACGGAAAGCGAGTTCGAGAAGAAACGAGGGAAGATCAAATATCTTTTGATGACACAGATTTTGGTGGATTAATACTTCCACACAATGACGCGCTGGTAATATCCTTACTCATTCATGACACTAACGTTAAAAGGGTGTTGATTGATCCAGTCAGTTCAGTCAATATTATTTTGATGAAAGTCATGGAAGAAATGCTAGTAGAAAAAATAATAATTCCAAAGGTTCGAGCCATATCTGGGGTTCGACAATTCAACAGTGATAACTAAAGGTGAGATCGAACTCAATACGTACGCTGAAGGAGTCATCAAAAATGCAAAGTTCCAAGTCATTAATACAGAAATGGCTTACAATGTCATCCTGGAAAGACCATAGATTCATGACATGAAAGCGGTCCCATCTACTTTACATCAAGTGATAAAATTCCCTTCCAAATGGAGAATAAGGCAAATCAGGGGTGATCATCAAACCTCGAGGAATATTAGTTCAATAACTCTTAACAACAAAAAAGATGCGGAAGAAACAATCCGCCCCAAAATGGACTGTCAATGTCATACATTGAGGAGAAGAAGTAAACGGGATAGTGTGCAAGCTAACATCAAAAGTCACGACCACCCACGGAAAGCGAGTTCGAGAAGAAACGAGGGAAGATCAAATATCTTTTGATGACACATATTTTGGTGGATTAATACTTCCACACAATGACGCGCTGGTAATATCCTTACTCATTCATGACACTAACGTTAAAAGGGTGTTGATTGATCCAGCCAGTTCAGTCAATATTATTCTGATGAAAGTCATGGAAGAAATGCTAGTAGAAAACAAAATGATTCCAAAGGTTCGAGCCATATCTGGGTTCGACAATTCAACAGTGATAACTAAAGGTGAGATCGAACTTAATACGTACACTGAAGGAGTCATAAAAAATGCAAAGTTCCAAGTCATTAATATAGAAATGGCTTACAACGTCATCCTGGAAAGACCATGGATTCATGACATGAAAGCGGTCCCATCTACTTTACATCAAGTGATAAAATTCCCTTCCAAATGGGGAATAAAGAAAATCAGGGGTTATCATCAAACCTCGAGGAATATTAATTCAATAACTCTTAACAACAAAAAAGATGCGGAAGAAACAATCCGCCCCAAAATGGACTGTCAATGTCATACATTGAGGAGAAGAAGTAAACGAGATAGTGTGCCAGCTAACATCAAAAGTCACGAGCACCCACGGAAAGCGAGTTCGAGAAGAAAAGAGGGAAGATCAAATATCTTTTGATGACACAGATTTTGGTGGATTAATACTTCCACACAATGACGCGCTGGTAATATCCTTACTCATTCATGACACTAACGTTAAAAGGGTGTTGATTGATCCAGGCAGTTCAGTCAATATTATTTTGATGAAAGTCATGGAAGAAATGCTAGTAGAAAACAAAATGATTCCAAAGGTTCTAGCCATATCTGGGTTCGACAATTCAACAGTGATAACTAAAGGTCAGATCGAACTCAATACGTACGCTGGAGGAGTCATCAAAAATGCAAAGTTCCAAGTCATTAATTAAGAAATGGCTTACAACGTCATCCTGGAAAGACCATGGATCATGACATAAAAGCGGTCCCATCTACTTTACATCAAGTGATAAAATTCCCTTCCAAATGGGGAATAAGGCAAATCAGGGGTGATCATCAAACCTCGAGGAGTATTAATTCAATAACTCTTAACAACAAAAAAGATGCGGAAGAAACAACGAATTGTCAAACAGAGGCTCATCAACAAACATGTATGGAACAAACTTCTGATCAGCTACGTACCAAAGAAATAGATATTCCAATAGGTACGGAAGAGGATAATGACGAAACAAATCCTATGATCATCAAGAATGAGCCAGAACATGCGGACATAGACTCCAGACCAGATTTCATTCGTGAACCAGAAGAAGAAGAACATATCAAAACAACTGCTGAAGAACTCGAGGCTGTTCCCATCTCTGAACAAAAGCCCGAAAGGAAACTTTACATTGGCATAAAATTGTTGGAAAGATTAACTCCAGAACAAAAAGGTATGTTAGTCAATTATTTAAAGGCTAATGAGGATTGTTTTGCATGGTCCCATTCGGATGTGACAGGTATCCCTCCAGAACTGATGACTCACAAATTAAACGAAGATCCATCGTTCGTACCTGTTAAACAAAAGAAACGAAAGCAAGGACCTTTTAAAAATAAAGTGATCGATGAATAAGTCCAAAAGATTTTAAATATAGGTTCGATACGGGAGGTAAAGTATCCTGACTGGCTAGCTAACACAGTAGTAGTACCTAGAAAGAACGGCAAATGGCGGGTATGTGTCGATTATACTAATTTAAATAAAGCATGTACTAAAGATTCATTTCCCTTGCCACATATAGATCAAATGATCGATGCAACCGCGAGTCATGAATTGTTAAACTTTTTAGATGCATATTCTTGTTATAACCAAATCAAAATGGACCACTTGGATGAGGAAAATACTTCCTTCATTACTAACCGGGGGACCTATTATTATAATGTTATGCCTTTTGGGTTAAAAAATGCAGGTGCCACTTATCAAAGGTTAGTGACAAAAATGTTCCAAGAACATTTGGGCAAAACAATGGAGGTTTACATCGATGATATGCTTGTAAAATCAACACAAGCAGTAGATCATCTACAACATCTCTCTATCAATTTTGATATCTTACGCAGGTACAATATGAAACTCAATCCGGAAAAATGTGCCTTTAGAGTACAATCTGGTAAGCATTTGGGATTCCTTGTGTCTAACAGAGGAATAGAGGTAAATCCAGCACAGATAAAAGCTATAGAAGAAATACCTGAAATCTTGAGAAATAAAAAAGAAGTCCAAAGATTGACAGGAAGAATAGCCGCTCTAGGGAGATTTATTTCTAAGTCTTCCGAAAAAAGCTTTAAATTCTTTGCAGTTCTTAAAAAGCAAAATCAGTTCGAATGGACTGAAGAATGTCAACAGGCTTTAAAAGACTTGAAGGTCTACTTGTCAAAACCACCATTGCTATCAAAGCCAAAAGAAGGAGAAAGATTATACATCTACCTAGCTGTCTCAGAAATTGCCGTAAGTGCAGTACTGGTAAGAGAAGAAAGAGGTAAACAGTCTCCCATTTATTATGTAAGCAAAATTATACTATATGCAGAGACTAGATATCCACATCTAGAAAAATTAGCTTTAGGATTAATAATGGCATCAAGAAAATTGCGTCCTTATTTTCAATGTCATCAAATTACTGTCGTAACTTCATATCTTTTAAGGAATATTTTGCATAAACAAGAACTGTCAGGGAGAATAGCCAAATGGACCATAGAATTAAGTGAGCATGATATACCATATCAACCTAGAACTGCAATTAAGTCACAAATATTGGCCGACTTTGTAGCTGACTTTAGTAGTAATATTACTCCTGAAGTAGAAAAGGAATTACAACTTTTCAATGGTATAAACCCAGGTCAGTGGACCCTATTTACAGATGGCTCTTCTAGAATAAAAGGAGCAGGATTAGGTATTGTACTAATATCACCCACGGGTGAAAAGATACGACAAGCAATCAAATGCTATCCAATAACTAACAATGAAGCAGAGTACGAGGCTGTTATTGCAGGTTTAGAATTGGCACGAGAGTTTTCAATTGAACAAATCGAAATCAACAGCGATTGACAACTGGTGGTAAACCAAATGCAGGGAACTTACATCGCTCGGGAAACTCGAATGCAACAGTACCTAGAAAAGGCACGAGAACTTGTGAGAAAGTTCAAAATGTGGAAAATAATACAAATACCTAGAGAAGAAAATGCTGAAGCAGATGCATTGGCCAACCTCGCAGCAGTTACAGACGTAACCAATAAAGACAACACTATCGTCGTACACCTCTTCCATTCGACAATCGATCAAAACAAGAATGAGGTATCTTTCAATAATTTAACTTGGGATTGGAGAAACGAAATTCTTAACTTTTTGCAGAACGGTATTGTGCCTGAAGACAAAAAAGCAGCTCAAGCGCTCCGCCGCAAAGCAACAAGATACTGTCTAGTTCACAGCACCTTGTACCATAAAATGTTTGGAGGACCCCTAGCTAAGTGCCTCGGACCTAACCAGACGGAGTTTGTGATAAGAGAAGTCCATGAGGGCCACTGTGGATATCACGCAGGTGCAAGATCATTGGTAAAAACCTTAATCAGAGCAGGATACTACTGGCCAAAGATGGAAGAAGAAGCGGAGAAATTCATATCAAAATATGACAAAGGTCAGCGATTCGCCAATAATATGCACCGACCAACAAAATTGTTACATTCTATTATATCACCATGGCCCTTCATGAAATGGGGAATGGATATAATAGGACCTCTTCCCCCAGCTAAAGGTCAGGTACGGTTCCTACTTGTACTTACTGATTACTTCACAAAATGGGTAGAAGCAGAAGCATTCAAACAGGTGCGGGAAAAGGAGGTTAAGAGTTTCTTCTGGAGAAATAAAATATGCTGGTTCGGATTTCCAAAGGAGATCGTGTGTGATAATGGCCCACAATTTATATGCTCTCAAATCACAAAATTCTTCGACAGCTGGAAAATCAAACGGATCGCATCAACACCATATCATCCCGTAGCTAATGGACAAGCAGAATCCACGAACAAAATCATCATCAACAATATAAAGAAGCGGTTAGACAGAGCCAAAGGCAATTGTCCCGACGAATTACCAGCGGTGTTATGGGCATACATAACTACATCAAAAACAGTTACGGGATAAAGTCCTTTCGCACTCGTTTATGGCTCAGAGGCATTAATACCCATAGAAATTGGCGAACCAAGTCTGAGAATGACGACAACTACGGAACAAACGAATGATGTTGAACTCCAAACAAAGTTAGACCTGCTCGAGTCACGAAGAGATGCGGCCTTAATACGGATGGCAGCTCAAAAGCAAATCATAGAACGATACTACAACCGCAAAGCACATCTCAGATATTTTAAAATTGGGGACTTTGTACCTAAAAAGGTCTTCCAGTCAACAAAAGAAGCAAGAGCTGGCAAACAAAATCCAAACTGGGAAGGTCCCTATAAGGTCCGAGGCATAGAAGGGAAAGGCGCGTACGAGTTGGAAGCCATGGACAGTAGGATTCTACCAACGAGCTGGAACGCCGTCCACCTGAAGAATTACTAGTTCTAAGAAAAAGAAGTACCCTCGGTCAGGTATCGCATGATCGATTTTATCTTTGAATATTTAAACTTTACTAACTTTTTTAGATGATAGGCAAAAAGCTAACCCATCACCAGATGATGACATTAGACCTGCAAAGACGCGAGGAAATAACACAATTCCCGGTCTAGGGTTACACTTTCTGATGGATATTTTAAAGGGTTAAGCAGTCATCATCTAAAAAAATATATATACCTTCGAGTCCGGAATGTTTTCCTTTTTCAGGGAAAGGACCACAAAGAAGGAATAATCAAGTGCTCGAGATCTCATTCTTCAACGCTCAAACACTTGGGGGACTATATAATATGGAAGGCCAAAATGAAGCAAAAGACTACCAGAAGTCAGAATGCTCGAGCCTAAAAGAACCATTCACCCAACAAGTCAAGTGATACGAGCAAAAGAACTGAAAACTCCGGCACAAGAATTACGAAAGCCTACTCTGAAAACCCTCGAACCATGTTCAGGTTAGAAGGTAAAATATTAGCTACGAAGAAAGAAGTGTACATTTCTTATACAAAAAAACTGTTACATCAAAAACAATTAGGGATAGAAGATCATCATCATTGTACTTAGCCAAAACTGTTGTAATCAAAACAGTTATGAAATCTTTGTACTCAAATAAAAAACTGTTATTCAAATAAAACAGTTACGGATGAAAGATCAAAACCCTTGTATATATTCTCAAAACTGTTATCAAATAAAACAGTTACGGATTACAATACATTTCTCTCGTACTTACAACGGTTGCAAATAAAACAGTCATGGAAAAAACCCAATACTTACAAAAACTATTACTAATGAAAAACAATTACTTCCTTGTATTAACTCAAAAAAACTGTTATCTACTAAAAATAGTTACGAAATACAAGTGATTATCAAATCTATTAAAACAAAACAGTTGCAACATGAGTTTTAGATGACAAACATAACACATGTAAAATGTTGTGAAAGTTCAAGCAAAAACCTCTCACAAAAACATTCTTAAACATGTGAAAAAATTCCTATCACTCTATTGCATTTTCAATGAAGTTGAGACGTCTTCTTCATTAAAACATTAAAAGGGCCCTAATTCATAAACAAAGAGCTTTGTAACTAGTGGCCGGTTTCCCATCCTAGACGCCACTGGTACTATTCATCTATACTATATATGGATGACTCCTGCTTTCTCCCCAATGGAATGATCTGGACCCTTGCGAAAGGACCTCAAAATCCGACGACCTTGACTGAAAAGCTCCCAATTAGGTCAGTAGCTGGCCGAGTCGCTGATAGACCAAATAAGCACAGTAGCTGTTTAGAGCCGAAGGAGTGAAAGCCACTTGACTGTAAGGAGAGGAGCTCTATTTGGGATTCTATAGCCTACGCACTTGCCTTTAGGGGATCGAAGTTGGATGAATCTCCAGTGGTTCCTTCCATCGGCGTCATCGAACCACGTTAGCAATCCAGAATAACTGGAAGCTCGAAACGACCGGTCAAAGGAATTGATCCGTTTAGTTCTGTTCTTCTCCTAGTTTTATAGCACACCCATGTTGAGGGATCTTTCCGACGCTAAGCGCTCTTATAAACAGAGGCTAAAAAGCTTATACTACACCATCATAAAAGGGTTCAAAGTAAAGCACACATCTTTATGCAAAGAAAGCTTAGAGGTACGCACAGAAACCTCACAAAAGCAATACAAAGCAATAGACTTGAGTAAAGAGTAAGGCTCAAACTCATAACAAAAAGTCTCAAAAATATTGATATAAAAGCGGCTAAGTTAAAAACTAAGTACTAAACTAGTACTTAGCCGCATAGATATATACATTGTTTGCCCCTAAATTGTCAATTGGGGACTTTAGAAGTTTCAAATTTACTCCCGATGGAGGTGGGAGTAATTACACCAATCCAATAAAAAAAAAAAACAAGGGTGACTAAAAGTCTTCATTCTTTAGGAGGAGGAGGAGAACCAGCTTCTTCTGAAGAATCGTCCGCTTCTTCCTGGGCTACATCAGCTGAAGAGAGATCAAAACATTGTTGAGTCTTCTCCATAGCTTCCCTAGATTTTGCAATCTCAGCATTAAGGTCAAAGCCTTCTCGACTCATTTCCAACAATGTATCATGGCGAGCACTCATATATGCCCTACTCACGTCAACAACTGTTGATTCTTCAAGGTCACACTAGTCCTTGACCAAGCCTGAATCTCGCCTTTCAAATTATCATTCTCAGTCTCAGTGGCTTCCAAGGCAACCTTTAGAGATGCAATTGATTCCTCCAAAGTCTGAACCTTCATTTGAGCTTCACGGAGATCTTCTTGAACCTGGGAGAGATTACGCACAAGTTCACCAGAATATTCCTCTTTCTCCCCCAACATGTGCTTCAGGTGCCGGATTTCCTTCGTAGCTTTTGACAGTTGCTCAGCAAATGAAGATTCAAGGACATCTTTATCCTTATTGACCTGGCTGAAAGAAGCTTTCTCCACTGCCAGCTCTGCCTTAACAACCTTCAATTGCTCCCTCAAGGTATCTCTCTCATCCTCTAAAGCTCTTATCTCTATTCGAAGACTGTCGTACTGTGCTTTAATATTATCGAGCCCACGGAACACCTTCAACTCATTTTCATAATTGGAAACTCTCTTCATAAGCTCCAAACCAATAAGGTCTGCAAAACATTAAATAATCAAATGTGTTAAACTGTTAATTAAAGAACAACATGTGTGCAAAAGTTTTTCCAAAGTACATACCTTTAAGGAGTTGTGCACCACCTCATTGGCCCAAGTAAAAGTTGCATGGCTATCAAGCTTGGCCCTTTCCTCAAAGCCAATTAAAGGCTTAAGACATACCTCTGGCTCACCAGTCTTCTTGAAGAGGCTTCCACCGGCTGGAACATCAATTGTAACTCTTCTCATCTCCCTCTGGAAGAGCCTTCTTCTATAACAGAAGGCACGGAAGCAGGGACGGAAGGGACAACAGAAAAGAGAGAGGGACCGGAAGCTAAATAAGCCGCGGGCACTTCGATAGAGACGGACGGAAAAGAAACTGAAGAAATAACAGTATGAGAGCAGGAACAACACCCATAGAGTGAGGAGCAGGAATGACATCAAAACCTGGATAGATGGTAGCCAGGGGAACATCACCAGGGTCCATTTCAAAACCTTCATGAAATAGACACTCGGCAGGATCTCGAGTTGGGGAGTGGGATTGATCACGAGAAGAACAAGACCTGATTGCCAACACGGAAGAAAGAGGAGCGGGAGTAGACTCATCGTCAGAAACTACCCGCCTTCTTCTCGCTCGGTGCACTAAAGCACCCTCTTCTTCATTCTCATCTTCTCCTCCAAAGCGAGAACCTTGAACCATTCTTTTTGAAGCACTAGCTAAGACATTCTGGGCATGAGATAGCGACATCTTCGGAAGCGATGAAGATGCCCCACGGGAAGAAAACCCTATCAAAAAGAGAAAGAATTAAACAAAAATCAGGTAAGGAAAGAAAAGAGAAAAACTCTACTTACCATGAGTCTTGACAATCCATTTATACTTTGTGGAAAAGTACTTCCAGGATCTTTCCTCGGCAGGAGCAGCAGTTAACATTCTTTCTACCCAACTACGCATATCAGAGACATTCTCGACAATATTCATAGTTGCTGAAAACAAGAGGAAAACAAATGCGGTATTAAAAACATAATGCAATTTTATGTAAAGAAGACAAGTGCGAACCAAAGTACTTACGTGCACGGTTCCACTTCTCAGGGAAGGGAAGATTATTTTCACCCACTAGAACAGCAGTGGGAACAGCAACGTACCTCAGGTTCCAACCTCTGTCTTTATCATCATCAGGGGTTACTAAAACTCTCTTACTCCGAGCAGCCAGAGTAAAAATCCCTTGACGAAACAGAGCAGGTGAATACAAATGCATCAGATGATGAAAGGTGAAAGGAACGGAAACCTTTGAAGCCAAAACTCTTAGACAAGCAACAACACGCCATACTAAGGGACCAACCTGTCCTAGGCAAATATTGAAAAAACGGCAAAATTCTATGATAACAGGGTCAACAGGAGGCTGAAATCCTAATGTGAAAGGGTAAGTATAGACATAAGAAAAACCCGTCTTGTAAGACGTGATTTTTTGGGTATTACTTGGCACAAGAATGGGAACGTTAGACTCCCAGGAGCATTCCCTACAAACAATAGGGATATGACCTACAGTAACAATGGTAGCGTATTTCTCTACACTATCTAAAGAAGAAGCTTGTTCGGCGATGGAAGAATTTACTTCTGGAAAAACTATCTCAGCGGGAAGGATTTCGTCAACTCTTGGTTCACGAATATCATCCTTGTTCTTAGAAACAGAATGAGAGGATCTACCTCTGGGAGAAAACAAAGACCTACTAGAAGAAGGAGAAACTAAAGGAGATGAAGAACCTCCAGTGGAAACAGATCCTAAACTCCTCAATCGACCACCTCTCCGGCCCCTAGATGAAACAGAAGAAGGAGACGCCAAAGTTTCAACATTGATAACCTTTTTAGGTCGACCAGATGAAGACATATTTATGCAAGATAACGAAAATTTCTTCACCAAGGAAAAATCAAATTATAGAAGTGTTTCGTGAAAGAGAAAGAAAGAAGACGATTATTTATACCTAATGGCAACCGTCAAAGCATGGAAAAGTAATGATGGAAAGTCATAATTAAGAGTGTCACTTCAGAACTGATGCGGCGAATTTTGCAGAGCCAATCAAAGACAAAAACGTGAAAGAAGCATTAAATAGAAGTAATACACGATGAATGCGTTCAATAAAGGATACAATGTCTCGAAACAAAGTGGAGGCAAAATATTCCCGCCATAAATGTGTATCCACTTACCAAGTATTATACACCAAATACATGGCAAGTGGGGGGACTATCTGTATTGGTAAAAAATAACTTTACACGTAGACAGAATCTGCATGACTCAGACAAACTATGTGGACCAAAGAAAATAGCACATGTGGAGGTAAAGATACACGGAGGCACGGGATAAAAGAGATACGGTTAGTATACTCTTTCATATAATAGCCACGAGAAAGAGACACGATTGAAATGAATATAGACAAAGCAACGGGTGGGTACAAGATTAACTCAACAGGCACGGAATTGATTTATCAACCACGAATATATCAGCCACGGGAAACATAATGAAGAAGAAGAGACACGGTCATGACAAATCTTGACACAATAATGGGCAGATTCGAGGATCAACAGTTAATGTCATATACGTTATGTAACTCCTAAAATAACAGTTACGATTCACCATTGTAACGCCTCATTAATGTAATAATTAGTCATTAATGAGCCATCATTACTGGAATCCAAACGTTGTACTAGGAGAATCTCCCTATAAAAGGGAAGAAAATGTAAAAAACAGGACATCTGAATTCTCGAATACAAACTATTTTACTTCTCGCATATTGCTATCAATCTATTATTCCTTTACTTATTATTTCATTCTCTTTTCGATTATCAGTAACCCGAGTTTATCCTAAATAGCTTTGGTCAAAGGATCCTATTCTTTGGTTAAACAGTATTCTCTATCCCTGCTTACATTATTGTTCTTGTTTATGCTTTCCTGCCTTACATAATCTGTATTTTATCCGTACTGATGTTCCTTTTATTTTTGGACACTGCATGTCATGCTGCAGGTCCTGATAGACATGAAGACACAACTCCTCCACCACAGTAGGCTGCCCAATTAAGCAATGATTGGCGAGATCTCTTCACCGAACTTGTCGTGGTCTTGATATGCACTTTTGTTATAGATATTATAGGTATGTCGGGGCCCTGTTCCGTCAATGTTGCAGCACTTATGTTATTTTATAGGCTCATAGACAGGTGTCAATTCATGTATAGTTTAGATTAACTTGTCGGCTGATTTTTGTTGGATAGTCTCTCATGGAAGCTTGTCAGCTCGTACCTTACATATAGCTTCATGACAACCTTGTTGGCCTATTTTATGTATGTTCATGCCATTAAATCTCATTGTTGGTTGTTCATGATTCATGTATACCATTTATGTTGATCCCGTCGACCCTAATAGATAATAAGAAAGGTTAGATAAAATGTATGTTGGTGCTCGATAGGTATGGCCCGGGTGCCAGCCATAGCCCTCCAGTTTGGGTCGTGACAAACTTGGTATCATAGCAAGTCTGTACTAGGGGTTGTCTATGAGCTGTGTCCAGTAAATTGTTTTTATGGATGTGTAGTGCACCACATTTATAATTAATAGTCTATATGACATCTAGGGTTGTTAATTTCTTCCTAAATCTAGATCGTGCGTAGTGTTCAGTCGTAAGAGTTCATCTCTAATATTCACCTTATTTTATTTCAGAGATGCCTTTGAATAGGATCAATAGATTAGTAGACGACTTGATGAAGCTGCGAGAGAGGGTACCACTCAGGTGCCTCCGGCCATAGCAGGCCAAAGTGAGTCTCCGATCGAGATGTCGTCTCATACATGATCTACTCTGTCTCCTCTAGAGGATATTCAGAGGGACCCAACACCTCCAATCCCTTCATCTGGCACTACAGACCACGATATGTGCAGTGTGGTGCAGCTGTTGACTAGATTAGTAGCTGATCAGGCTTAGAGGTAGAATATAGTGCTGCTGATAAACCAAATAGTGTGAGAGTTCGTGATTTTATAAATCAAGACCCTCCATTGTTTACCGGATCAGACCCCAAGGAGGACTCATAGACTTTTATTGATCAGGTTCTTCGTACACTATGGGTTATGAACGTTAATGATACGGAGGCAGTAGAGTTGGCTTCTTATCGGTTACGAGATTCAGCAGTTTTCTGGTATGATAGTTGGAGAGATCCAGGGGTCCGAATTCTCCTTCAACTGTGTGGAAGGAATTTTCTAAGGCCTTTCTTCGTCATTACTTGCCAGTTGAGATACACCGAGCTAGAGCTGATAAGTTCTTAAACCTTCGACAAGGTAATATGAGTGTGCGAGAGTATAGTGTGCATTTTGATTCTTTAGCAAAGTATGCTCCCCATATGGTGGTCGAGATGAGGGAGATGGTGCACCTATTTGTGAATGGGTTGGGACCATATCTGATAAATGAGTGCACGATAGCCTCCTTGGTGGAGGGCATGGATATTTCATGTATTCAGGCTTATGCCCAGACACTAGAGGATTGTAAGCGCCATCAAAAGGCAGATAGGGAGTAGGATAGGGGTCATCTAAGAAGGCGAGATTTGCAGGATATTCTGATGAACTCAAAGGTAGTGTTAGGCCCCAGTCTTTGAGAAGTTTGGCGCCACTTGTAGCTAGTGCTCCTCCATAGTTTTTGAGGCCTCAGTATGATTGATCTATCTATTCTGGTCCAAGTCAGAATTCGCAGGCATCATCCTCGCCATATTATAGGGATACTTGTTATATGATACCCCCAACACCACGTTGTGATCATTTCAGCAAGGCCTACTTTGGACTGTGCCGTCGAGGTTCTGATGTAGGCTATTCTTGCGTAAAACATAGCCATATGATGCAGGATTGTTCTAACAGAGGAGATAGTGGTATGGATCAGCCGACTGGATCTGTGTTTTGTTCTTCTTCATCGGTTCGACCTCCAGAACATGGTTTTAGCAGTCAAAAGGTCGTGGTAGAGGTAGAGGTGCAATGTCAAGTTCAAGTGATACTCAAATCGAACCTATGCTCTGGTTGGTCGACAAGATATTGACTCGTCCCTGGATGTTGTTACAGGTACATTTTCTGTGTTTTCTTATGATGTATATGTGTTGATTGATCCAGGATCCACATTATCATATGCTACTCCCTTTGTGGCTAATACGTTTGGCGTTGAACCTGAATTGATAAGTAAACCACTTGTGGTATCCACTCCGATAGGAGATTCTGTGATTGCTAGAAGGGTATATCGAGGTTGCACAGTGATGATTTGTAGTCTTCAAACCTCAATTGAGATAGAAATGGTTTATTTCGATGTGATAATGGGAATGGACTGGTTGGCCTTATGCTATTTTAACGTTGATTGTCATATGAAGATGGTTAGGTTTTTGTTTGCCGGTGAACCCGTAATTGAATGGAAGGGGAACATTGTTATGCTGAAAGGTAGGTTTATTTCCTATATTAAGTCAAGAACATGTTCTCAAAAGTTTACATTTATCATTTCGTACGCGTTAGGGACGCAGAGGCGAAGCTGCCTACTCTACAATCAACCCCCGTGATAAAGGATTTCTAGAAGTTTTCTGTAATGACCCGGCCGGTCGCTCCGTAGAATCTGCATTATATTTACTGTTTTGCCTTGTCATAGGTTGGTTATACTATTTATGACGTGTTAGAGTTGGTTGGCTCGGATTCAGAATGGTTGTAGTGAGAATTGAGACACTTAGTCTCTAAAAATAACATAATAGTTGGAAAAGTCAATTGGGAGTTGACTTACTGGTAAACGATCTCAGAATGCAGATTTTATGGTGCGGATAGCTTTGTTAGGTGATTTGGGACTTAGGAGTGAGTTCAGAATATTTTTGTGATGTCCGGTGTAGAATTAGGCTTGAATTGGCGAAAGTTAGTTTTTAGTGATTTTCGGTCGATAGTGGAAAATAGGCTAGCGGGATCGGAATAGAATTTCGGAAGTTGGAACAGGTTCATAATGTCATTTTGGATATTTCTGCAAAATTTCAGGTAAATCAGATGTGTTTTGGTTGGTTTCGGCATCGTTGGTGGAATTTAGAAATTTCAAAGTTCATAGGCTTGAATTTGATGTGGTTTTGGTGTTTTGATGTTAGTTTAGGTGTTCCGAGAGTGCAACTATGTTTCAATGATCATATACGATATGTTGGTATGTTTGGTTGGGGTCCCGAGGGGCTCGGGATAGTTTTGAGTTGTTAACGGGAAAATTTGGGACTTGGAATGTGCAACTTTAGCTACTGGTTTTCATTCTACTGATGTAACCGCACCTACAGATGTTTGATCGCAGGTGCGGGCCCGCAAAAGCGGACAGGGATCCGTAGGTGCGGAGGTTGGCTGGTCAGTGGAAAGTCACAGATGCGGACAATTGACCGCACCTGTGAGGTCGCAGGTGTGGAATTCCCTAGGTTAATGAAAAACTGCATGTGCGGTCCTCCTTAGCGCAGGTGAGAATCACAAGTGTGATAATATGACCGCAAGTGCGGAAAGCCTGGGCAGAAAAGTATCAAAAGGAGACTTAACGATTTTTAACCCTCTTTTCAACATTGTTGTGCGGGTTCCGAGCTTTTTGAGGGATTTTGAAGAGGGAAACGTTTGTGCATCATTCAGGTAAGCTTTTTGGACTTATTAACTCGATTATTTGTAATTAAAGACCTTATTAACAGTGTTTAATTGGGGAAAATCAGTAGAAAAATGTGAAATTAGGGCTTGGGTTTAAGAGACCTTTTAGGGATGATTTGAGGGGTCAAACGGACTCGAGAGATGATGAGGATTGTTTGGTATGAAGTTTGTCGAGTCCCGAGACGTGGGCCTGGGGGTCGAGGTTTGGCTAATTTCGGGTTTAGTGCATAAAGTTGATATTTTTCATTTGGAATTCATTCCCTTAGCATAATTTGATGTGAAAAATCTGAACTTGGTAGATTTGGAGCATTCAAAAGTTGATTCGAGAGGCAAGCGTGTTGCGGAATAGCTTTTCGGGCTAGTTTGAGGTAAGTAATGTCTTTAAATCCTGTCCTGAAGGTATGAAACCCCGGACTCTACATCCTTTCACGGTTTTGGAGTGACGGAAACACTAGATGACGAGTGTGGGGCGTGCACGAGATGGAAATTTGAAAATATGTGCCTCTTTAGTAAACTATTGAGTTGCGAAACTACTTTTAAAGCATATGTTTTATAGTATTACTATGTTTTGATATATTTGGGCTGTAAGCCATGTTTGGGGCCTAGTGCCGATCTGTTTTAACCCCTTGGGGGCTATTTTACCGATATTCCTCACTATTTTGATCATGATTTTACACTTAGTTCTTCTTGATAAATTGTTGACACTGAGATTTGTTGAAATTTATATTTTTTGAAATGAAATACTGTTTGGGTCGAGAACCCCGTTTATTTATGGCCCGAGTGGCATGTTGAGAGTGTCTGACTGAGTGAGGCCGAGGGACAATATTGTGAGGATATTTATGATATGAGAGAGGCCGAGAGCCTGAGTGATTGATGCCATGGTTTGTCTTGTTTATAGCGCTTGGTCTGTAGGAGCTCCTCCGGAGTCTGTACACACCCCTAGTGATCGCAAATACCTACTGAGTGCGAGTGCGAGTGCGAGTGATGAGTGACGCGTGATTGGGAGGTTGAGTGGTTGTGAGGTGCTGAGTGACTGTTACAGAGTGATGGTGAGGTGCTGAAGGAATATTTCTGAGTGATGATTATGCCCGAGGGGCAGTTTTATGATGATATTATACTGAGTTTTGATTATGATTCGTTTCATCTTTCAAACTGATATTTTTTGGAGTTTTACTGAGATACTTGTTTCAAGGATTTTTACGGAAACTGGTTTTCGAACTTATGTACACTTTATTGAGACTTGGCATTTACTATTTTGTGGATTGGTGTATTTGTTGTTGTGTGTTTCTTATTCTTCAGACTGTGATTTATTTTCATTACTACTGAGTTGGCGTACTCATCGTTACTCCCTGCACCTCTGTGTGCATATCTAGGTACTGGTTCGGAGCTGTAGCCATCCGAGTTTGTTATCGTCAGCTTTCGGGATTTCGGGGTAGCTGTCCAGCGTCCGCAACTTCTACATTTCCCTTCCTTCATTAGTATTTAGTATTTTGTTCTGAGATATTGTTTTATGACATTAGCAGTGTTAGTTTTATTCTTAGATTCTCGTGATCAGTTGACTCAAGTTCTGGGGAATAGTTAAGACTGTGGATTTTATTATGCTTTGTTAAAGACTTAGAGAAATTTTTATACCTGCTATGGAATATTATTAATGATTTGAGAAATTTTGTTAAAACAAATGCGTAGTTACGTGATACTGTCTAGCCTAGTTCCACGATAGGCGCCATCACGACCTGTTAGGATTTGTGGTCGTGACAAGTTGGTATCAGAGCACTAGGTTACATAGGACTCAACTGTCATGAGCAGGTTTAGTAGAGTCTTGGGGATCGGTACGAAGATGTCTGTACTTATATTCGAGAGGCTACAGAACTCTTAGGAAAAATCTCATTTTCTTGAACTCTTTCGTGCCATTCTATTGGTTCTTGAAATCTAAACTACTGTTGTTTCATTCTCTCACAGATGGTGAGGACACGCGCTACTGATCAGGGTGACCAGACACTAGCAAGACCCACAAGGGGTCGAGGCCGTGGCGGAGTTAGGGGACCAGCCCGTGCAACAGCCGGGATAGTACCAGTGGATCCCCCTATCATTCATGATTAGGTTCCCGTCGAGGGTGCCCCAGTGGGATAGGCTCAGGCACCGACAGTGCCTATTGTTATTCCGGGTCTTCAGGAGACCTTGGCTCAGATACTGACAGTGTGTACCAGTTTGGCTCAAGCAATTGCTATGTCTACTACTGCCACTGCAGCTCAAGCAGGGGAGGCACTCAGACTCCAGCTGCCCGGACACCTGAGCAGGTTGTACAGGGTATTCAAGCACCGAGGGCAGTCCTAGTCCAGCCGGTTACCCCAGTTCAGGACTATGTAGTGATGAGTGGTGATTTTACCACTCATTTTAGCCTTTTCTCATTAGATTTTGTATTGTTAAATGATAACTTGAGGTCGTTTTTAGTGGGTAATTGCTCTATTTGCAGGAAAATGATGCCATGAAGTGGTTAAGGTCAAATTGGAGTGAAATTGAGCAAAAAGAGTGTAAAGAAGAGAAAAGAGGGGAGCAATGGCCGAATGCGATCGCATATGCAACATGCGAATCGCATTTCGAGCCCAGAAGATCGCATACCGCAACAGAAAGATGAGTCGAGTTTAATGAGTGAAATGCGGTCGAATATGCGATCGCATATCGTAAATACGGTTCGCATTTGAGCCGCATCACCATCTGATGCCTGAAGCTACATTGTAAATGCGACGCACGAATGCGGTCGCATATCACTAATGCGGACCGCATATATCAAATGCGACGACCCTCTGGGACCTAGGGTTTTGATGTGCGACGGAAAGAGTGAAAATGTGAATCGCATCCCTGATATGCGACAGGGATGCGATCGCATATCAGCCCGACAGGGGTGTTTTTGTCCTCTTTTCACCCGAATTTTGACCCACTATAAAAGGCACATCTTGGCATTCTCTTAGAAAAAAGGACGGGAGATCTATTAGAGATCGATTTTTGGCATATCTTTGGACATATTTTGAGCTTTGTAAATATATTTTGAGTAGAGAACAACAAGTTTTGAAGCTAGGGATTTGCACACACACTTGGGTCTTGAAGATTTCACCATTGTGGTTAAGTATTTCTTACCCATTTATGTTTATTTCTTCATTTCCTTGTTTTGTATTGAATATCTAAGTGTGTAGTATTTTTCCAACACTTGAATATGGTTTATGGGAATATTCATATTTAAAGTGTGGATTAAATACCTTGTTGTGCTTATGTATTGAATGATTTTCATATATTTGTGAAGTGGGTGTTTGTTATTTTAATTATTCTTGTTCTTTAATGTTTCCAAAGGGATTAGCTAACCCTAGGACTCGCCCATTAACTCCGAATTAGTTTTGGAAAAGATTATTTGGGGTTGGGAAAGATTAATTAACAAGAACTTGAGGATTTAACCCTCATTTTATAGATTCTACCTAGGGATAGGATTGAACTACTTGTAGCCAAACTCGGAAGTGCTTAATCTCCTAATTGGGTTAGGGATAATTCAATTAGGAAGTCTTGTTAGTCCTTGGGAAAAGCTAATTAAGAAATATTATCCGTGTCTAATTAACATTACCCGTTCAAATTTGTAAAATCGTGAAATACATTGGATCGTTACTCGAGTGTAATACCCGAAGCATCGATACTTGTTGCCATCGATCATTTTAATTGCTTTCTAGGTTAGTTTATATTTTCGCATTTAGTTATAAACAATTATCAAAAACCCAAAATCATATTTGTTTGGCACTGCGCGATAAGTGATAATTCTCTAGCATTCCTAAACGCCCTCATATTGTTCTCTGTGGGATTCGACCCCAACCTTGTTGGGTTACTATATTTGACAAAGATCGCTTACATTATTTTAAGGTGTAATTTGAGCGTATCATGTAGTCCTAGCTATGCCCGAGGATGAGCAGCGTAGGCTAGAGAGGTTCAGTAGACTCCAGCCTCCGACTTTCAGCGGCACAAAGGGTGAGGATGCCCAGGGTTTTCTGGATAAGTGCCAGAGGATACTCCGTACTGCTGGTATTGTGGAGACCAGTGGGGTTTCGTTTGCTACATTTCAGTTTGCTGGTGCTGCTTTCACTTGGTGGGAGGCATTTGAGAGGCGTAGCCCTGTTGGTTCAGCACCCCTCAACTGGCAGCAATTCTCTATGATTGGTTTGGAGAAGTATGTTTCTTAGTCTCACAGAGAGGAGCAGTGCATGCAGTTTGAGCAGCTGCGCCATGGAGAGTTGTCAGTTACTCAGTACGAGATGTAGTTTTACGAGTTGGATAGACATGCTTCTAATTTAGTCCCTACTGATAGGGAGAGGATAAAAAGGTTTGTAGATGGTCTCACGTATCATCTTTGCATTTTGATGACCAGGGAGAGAGTGTCTAGAGCTACATTTGAGCAGGTTTCGCCATTGCTCGGGATATTGAGTCGGTTCGCAGGCAGGAGCATGAGGAGAGAAAGACCAAGAGGCCTCGCGGATTAGGTAGCTTCAGCGGTGCCCCTTCCATAGGGCAGTTTCAGCCCAGTAGAGGTCGTCCATTTAGACCTCCCCAGTAAGCTCGTCCAGCTTATAGTGGTGCATCTTTGGGGCAGGGTCCCCGCAACTCTTATCTAGGACGTTCATCTTTTAGTGCCCTTCCAACTCAGAGCTCCTCCAGAGCATCATCATATTAGGGTTCTTCTATGCATGGTTCGTCCGGTGGTTATCATGGTGAAAGGGGTTCTCTTCAGTCCCCATCTCCAGCTCTAGGTAGTTGTTTTGAGTGTGGAGAGTTTGAACATGGGTCGAGGTAGTGTCCTCGTCGTCCTGGTAGTTCATCTCAGTAGAGGGTTCAACCCTCGACTTCAGCCCCAGTCACTTCACCACCTACCCAGGCAACTAGAGGTGGTGGTCAGGCAGCTAGAGGTCGCCCTAGAGGGGGAGGTCGAGCAGGTGGAGTCCAACTACGTATTTATGCACTCCCAGCTAGTCCTGATGTTATGGCCTCCGATGCGGTGATTACAGGTACTATCTCAATTAGTCACGGTGATGCTTTGGCTTTTTTGACCCTGGTTCCACATACTCTTATGTTTCGTCGTGTTTTGCTCACTTTCTGAATATGCCCCGTGAGTCTTTAGTTACGTCTGTTCATGTTTTGACTCCGGTGGGCGATACTATTGTTGTGGACCGTGTGTACCGGTCGTGTGTTATATCTATTGGGGGTCTGGAGACCCGAATGGAATTGATGTTACTCAGTATGGTTGATTTTGATGTGATACTGGGCATGGATTTGTTATCCCAATGTCATTCTATTCTTGATTGTCATGCTAAGACCGTGACTCTGGCTATGCCCGGAGTTCCGAGAGTTGAGGTGAGAGGGTCTATAGAGCATGTGCCTAGCAGAGTGATTTCTTATTTGAAGGTTCAACGTATGGTTGAGATAGGATGTGAATCTTATCTTTCTTTTTTGATGGATGTCAGTAGTGAGACTCCTTCTGTTGATTTTGTTCCTGTAGTCCGTGATTTTCCGGATGTATTCCCTGTAGACCTGCCAGGCATGCCCCCTGACAAGGATGTTGATTTTGGTATTGACTTGGTGCCAGGCACCCAGCCTATTGCTTCTCCACCTTATCGTATCTCACTAGCGGAGTTGAAGGAGTTGAAAGAGAAAGAGCAGCTTCGGGAACTCTTAGATAAGGGGTTCATTCGGCCTAGTGTGTCATCTTGGGGTGCACTAGTGTTGTTTGTGAAAAAGAAAGATGGTTCCATGCACATGTGTATTGATTATAGGTAGCTGAATAAGGTTACGACGAAGAACCGGTATCCTTTGCCCCGTATTGATGACTTGTTTGACAAGCTTCAGGGAGCTAGAGTGTTCTCTAAGATTGATTTGAGATCCGGGTACCATCAGTTGAAGATTCGGGATTCTGACATTTCGAAGATTACCTTAAGGACCAGATATGGTCATTATGAGTTTCTGGTCATGTCACTTGGGATGACCAATGCCCCAGCCGCGTTCATGCATTTGATGAACATTGTGTTTCATCCTTATCTTGATTCTTTCATCATAGTGTTCATTGATGACATCCTGGTGTATTCTCGTAGCTAGGAGGAGCATGCTCATCATTTGAGAGTGGTGTTGCAGCAGTTGAGGGAGGAGAAACATTATGCAAAATTCTCCAAGTGTGAGTTTTGGCTTGGTTCAGTAGCTTTCTTGGGGCACGTGATGTCCAGTGAGGGTATTCAAGTTGATCCGAAGAAGATTGAGGCGGTGCAGAGTTAGCCCATACCGTTCTCAGCTACAGAGATTAGGGGTTTCCTTGGTCTAGCGGGATATTACCGTCGCTTTGTGGAAGGATTCTCTTCTATAGCTTCACCTTTGACAAGATTGACCCAGAAGGGTGCTCCATTCAGATGGTCCGATGAGTGTGAGGAGATCTTTCAGAAGCTCAAGTCAGCATTGACCACAACTCCGGTATTAGTTTTGCCTACTGGTTCCGGTTCTTATACAATATAATGTGATGCTTCTAGAGTTGGCTTGGGAGCGGTATTGATGCAGGGCTGTAGGGTGATTGCCTACGCGTCTAGACAGTTGAAGGTGCACGAGAAGAATTATCCAGTGCACGACCTTGAGTTAGCTGCCATTGTTCATGCCTTAAAGATTTGGTGTCATTATTTTCATTAATCATCGTAGTTTGCAGTATCTGCTGAAGCAGAAGGACTTGAATTTGAGTTAGAGGAGGTGGTTAGAGCTCCTCAAGGATTATGAGCTCACTATTTTGTATCTCTTGGGGAAGGCCAATGTAGTGGCCGATGCTTTGATTCATAGGGCCGAGAGTTTGGGGAGTCTAGCCTACCTTTCAGCAGCAGAACGACCTTTAGCACTTGATGTTCAGGCTTTAGCGGGTTAGTTGGTGAGATTGGATTTGTCAGAGCCTCGGCGGGTATTAGCTAGCATAGCTTCCCGATCTTCTCTTTATGATCATATTAGAGCACGCTAGTATGATAACCGACATTTGTAGTTCTCCAAGATAGAGTCGGTCGAGGTGATGCCAGGGATGTGACTATCGGTGATGACGGAGTTATGAAGATACATGGCCGTGTTTGCGTGCCCAATGTGGATGGGCTTCGAGAGTTGATATTAGTGGAGGCCTACAACACGCGGTATTCCATCCATCCGGGTGCCGCGAAGATGTATCAGGATCTGAGACATCAGTATTGGTGGAGGCGGATGAAGAGAGATATTTTTGAGTATGTAGCACAGTGTCTCAACTGCCAGCATGTCAAGTATGAGCACCAGAGACCAGGTGGATTACTTCAGAGGTTAGATATTCCGGAGTGGAAGTGGGAGAGGATCACCACAGACTTCGAAGGGTTGTGATGCTATTTGGGTCATTGTGGATCGGCTGGCCAGGTCCGCACACTTCATTCCTGTCAGTACCACTTATACTTCAGAGCAGTTAGCTGGTATTTACATTAGGGAGATTGTCCTATTTCATGGGGTTCCAGTTTCTATCATTCCTGACTGAGGTACTCAGTTCACATCTCAGTTTTGGAGGGCCGTACAGAGAGGTATGGGTACTCAAGTAGAGTTGAGCACAACATTTAATCCTCAGATCGACGGGTAGTTTTGGAGGACATGTTGCGTTCCTGTGTGATTGATTTTGGGGGTTCATGGTATCAGTTTCTGCCACTCGCGGAGTTTGCATATAACAATAGCTACCAGTCCAGTATTCAGATGGCCCCGTATGAGGCTTTATATGGTAGGAGGTGTAGAGCTCCGGTTGGTTGGTTCGATCCCGGTAAGGCTAGGCTATTGGGCACAGATTTGATTCAGGATGCGTTGGAGAAGGTGTAGTTGATTCAGGAGCGACTTCGCACGGTGCAGTCTAGGCAGAAGAGTTATGCGGACCGGAAGGTCTGGGACGTGTCTTTTATGGATGGTGATAAGGTAATGCTGAAGGTATAACCCATGAAGGGTGTTATGAGGTTCAGAAAAAGGGGAAAGCTGAGTCCCCATTTTATTGGTCCTTTTGAGGTTCTTCGGATGGTTGGAGAAGTGGCTTATAGACTTTCCTTTCCGCCCAACTTATCGAGTGTTCATCTTGTATTCCATTTTTCGATGCTCCGAAAGTATATTGGTGACCCGTCTCACGTGTTAGACTTCAGCACAATTCAGCTCGAGGATGACATGTGATATGAGGTTGAGCCAGTGGCCATTTTGGGTCATCAGGTTAGAAAGCTGAGGTCTAAGGATATAGCTTAAGTAAAGGTATAATGGAGAGGTCATCTAGTGGAGGATGCTACTTGGGAGACCGAGCGGGGAGATGCAGAGCAGATATCCTCACTTGTTTGAGACTCCAGGTATGTTTTTAGACCTGTTCGAGGATGAACGTTTGTTTAAGAGGGGGAGAATGTAACGACCCGGTCGGTCATTCCGTAGAATCTGCATTATATTTACCATTTTTCCTTATCATAGGTTGGTTATACTATTTATGATGTGTTAGAGTTGGTTCGCTCGGATTCGGAATGGTTGTAGTGAGAATTGAGACACTTAGTCTCTAAAAATAGCTTTATAGTTGGAAAAGTCAACTGGGAGTTAACTTACTGGTAAACGATCTCAGAATGCGGATTTCATGGCGCGGATAACTTCGTTAGGTGATTTGGGACTTAGGAATTAGTTTAGAATATTTTTTTGATGTTCGATGTTGAATTAGGCTTGAATTGGCGAAAGTTAGTTTTTGGTGATTTCCGGCCGGCAGTGGAAAATACGCTATCGGGGTCGGAATGGAATTACGGAAGTTGGAACAGGTTCATAATGTCATTTTGGATATGTGTGCAAAATTTCAGGTGATTCAAATGTGGTTTGGTTGGTTTCGGCGTCGTTGGTGGAATTTAGAAATTTCAAAGTTTATAGGCTTGAATTTGATGTGATTTTGGTGTTTTGAGGTTAGTATAGCTGTTCCGAGAGTGCAACTAAATTTGAATGATCATATACGATATGTTGGTATGTTTGGTTGGGGTCCCGAGGGTCTCGAGATGGGTTTGAGTGGTTAACGGGAAAATTTGGGACTTGATATGTGCATCTTCAGCTGCTGGTTTTCATTCTATTGATGTAACCGCACCTGCGGATGTTTGATCGCAGGTGCGGGCCCGCAGAAGCGGACAGGGCTCCGCAGGTGCGGAGGTTGGCTGGTCAGTGCAAAGTCGCAGATGCGGACACTTGACCGCACCTGCGAGGTCGCAGGTGCAGAAGTGTAGCCGCAGGTGCAGAATTCCCTAAGTTAATGAAAAAATGCAGGTGCGGTCCTCCTGAGCGCAGATGCGGACCGCAGGTGCAATAATATGACCGTAGGTGCAGAAAGCCTGGGCAGAAAAGTATAAAAAGGAGACTTAACGATTTTTAACCCTCTTTCCACCATTGTTGTGCGGTTTTTGAGCTTTTTGAGGGTTTTTGAAGAGGGAAACATTTTTGCATCATTGAGGTAATGTTTTTGGACTTATTAACTCGATTATATGCAATTAAAGACCGTATTAACAATGTTTAATTGGGGAAAATTAGTACAAAAAAGGTGAAATTAGGGCTTGAGTTTAAGAGATCTTTCAGGGATGATTTGAGGGGTCAAACGGACTCCGATTTCATAGTTCTTTAAATGTACAGACTCGTGAGATGATGGGGATCGTTTTGGTATAAAGTTTGTTGAGTTCCGAGACGTGGGCCCAAGGGTCAGGTTTTGGCTAATTTTGGGTTTTGTGCATAAAGTTGATATTTTTCGTTTGGAATTCATTCCCTTAGCATAATTTGATGTGAATAATTTGAACTTGGTAGATTTGGAGCATTCATAAGTTTATTCGAGAGGCAAGCGTGTTGCAAAATAGCTTTCCGGGCTAGTTTGAGGTATGTAATGTCTTTAAATCCTGTCCTGAGGGTATGAAACCCCTGACTTTACATCCTTCCACGGTTTTGGAGTGACGCACACACTGGATGACAAGTGTGGGGCATGCACGAATTGGAAATTTGGAAATATGTTCTTTTTTAGGAAACTATTGTGTTGCGAAACTTCTTTTAAAGCATATGTTTTATAGTATTACTATGATTTGATATATTTTGGCTGTAAGCCATGTTTGGGGCCTAGTGCCGATCTGTTTTAACCCCTTGGGGGGCTATTTTACTGATATTCCTCACTATTTTGATCATGGTTTTACACTATGTCCTTCTTGTTAAATTGTTGACACTGAGATTTGTTGAAATTGTTATTTCTTGAAATGAAATATTGTTTTGGGTCGAGAACCCTGTTTATTTATGGCCCGAGTGGCATGTTGAGAGTGTCTGACTGAGTGAGGTCGATGGCCAATATTGTGAGGATATTTATGATATGAAAGAGGCGGAGAGCCTGAGTGATTGATGCCATGATTTGGCTTGTTTATAGCTCTTGGGCTGTAGGAGCCCCTCCGGAGTCTGTACACACCCCCAGCAAGCGCAAGTACCTACTGAGTGCGAGTGCGAGTGCGAGTGAGAGTGACGAGTGATTGGGAGGTTGGAGTGACTGTGAGGTGCTGAGTGACTGTTACTGAGTGATGGTGAGGTGCTAAGGGAATATTTCGGAGTGATGATTATGCCCGAGGGGCAGTTTTATGATGACATTTTTTTGAGTTTTGATTATGATTCATTTCATCTTTCAAACTGATATTTTATGGAGTTTTACTGAGAAACATTTGAAATTATACTTGTTTCAAGGACTTTTACGGAAACTGGTTTTCGAACTTATGTACACTTTATTGAGACTTGGCATTTTACTATTTTGTGGATTGGTGTATTTGTTGTTGTGTGTTTCTTATTTTTCAGACTGTGATTTATTTTCATTACTACTGAGTTGGCGTACTCATTATTACTCCTTGCACCTCTGTGTGCAGATCCAGGTGTTGGTTCGGAGCAGTAGCCATCCGAGTTCGTTATTATCAGCTTTCGGGATTTCGAGGTAGTTGTCCAGTGTCCACAGCTTCTCCATTTCCCTTCCTTCATTAGTATTTAGTATTTTTTTCTGAGACATTGTTTTATGACATTAGCAGTGTTAGTTTTATTCTTAGATGCTCGTGATCAGTTGACTCTAGTTCTGGGGAATAGTTTAGACTGTGGGTTTTATTATGCTTTGTTAAAGACTTAGAGAAATGTTTATACTTGCTATGGAATATTATTAATGATTTGAGAAATTTGTTAAAACAAATGTGTATTTACGTTATAGTGGGTAGCCTAGTTCCACGATAGGCGCCATCATGACCTGTTAGGATTTGAGGTCGTGACATTTTCCCAGATGAACTCCCACGCCTTCCTCTTGAAAGGGAGATTGAGTTTAGCATTGATGTGTTGCTTGACACTCAACCGATCTCTATTCGTCCATATAGGATGGCCTCGACAGAGTTGCGAGAGTTGAAGGCGCAGTTGAAGAATTTGCTGGATAAGGGCTTAATTAGGCCTAATACTTCACCTGGTGGTGCGCCAATCTTGTTCGTGCGGGAGAAAGACGGGTCGTTAAGGATGTGTATTGATTATCGACTGTTGAATAAGGTTACTATAAAGAACAAGTATCCACTTCCAAGGATTCACAACCTGTTTGACCAATTCCATGGTGCTAAGTATTTCTTCAAGATTGACTTATGTTCAGGGTATCATCAGGTGAGGGTTAAGGAGAAGGATATTCCAAAGACGGCCTTCTAACAAGATATGGTCACTTTGAGTTCTTGGTGATGTCGCTTGGGCTAACAAATGCCCCAGCAACTTTTATGGATCTTATGAATAGTGTATTCAGACTGTATCTTGACTTGTTTATGATCCTATTCATTAATGACATTCTAGTCTATTCTCATTCGGAGGTGGAACATGCAGGCCACTTGCAGATAGTATTATAGACCTTTCAGGATCGTAAGTTATATGCTAAGATCTTCAAATGTGAATTCTGATTGCACTAAGTAGCATTCCTTGGCCACGTGATATCGAACGAGGAGATTGGTGTCGACACTCAAAAGATCGATGCTGTGAAGAATTGGCCGAGACCTACAACATTGTCAGAAGTCTCTAGCTTCTTTGGGCTAGCAGGATATTATAGGCGGTTTGTAGAAGGGCTTTCCTCTATATTAGCTCCATTGACTAAGTTAACACAGAAAGTTACCAAGTTCCAATAGCTTGACGCTTGTGAACATATTTTTCAGGAGCTAAAGAATCAATTGGCGTACACGCCTCTCCCAGGAGGAACATAAGGTTATGTGGTGTATTGTGATGCCTCAGGTTTCTGTTTGGGGTGTGTGTATTCATGCAATGTGGTAAGGTGATTGCTTGTGCATCAAGACAATTGAAGCAACATGAAAGGAATTACCCGACTCATGATTTGGAATTGGCTGCAGTAGTATATGGTTTGAAGATATGGCGGCACTACTTATGTGACGTCCATGTTGATATCTACACAGATCACAAGAGTTTACAATACATCTTCAAGCAGAAGGAGTTGAATTTGAGGAAACATAGGTGGCTTGAATTACTGAAAACTACGATGTCGAGATATTGTACCATCCCGGTA
The DNA here is from genome assembly GCA_005239495.1 of Nicotiana undulata. NCBI lineage: Eukaryota > Viridiplantae > Streptophyta > Magnoliopsida > Solanales > Solanaceae > Nicotiana > Nicotiana undulata. Next base: position 12,316 of record ML254475.1, on the reverse strand, counting down.
AAGCCAATGTTGCGACAGACGCTCTCTGTCGTAAGTCAATGAGAAGTATAGTACACATTGAGGAAGGTTGACAAGAGTTGACTAAAGTGCTTCATCAGCTGGCCAATATGAGAATCATATTGTTAGACTCTAATGACGGAGGTGTTATGGTACAGAATACAACATAATCATCTTTGGTAGCCGAGGTAAATGCACGGTAATATGAAAATCCTAGCGTAGTACGATTGAGAGAGGGAATTCAGCAGCATAATATTAGGGCTTTCGAGATCGGAGGATATATGGCACTGATATACAAGGGTTGATTATGTTGCCTAATGTGGTAAGTTTGCGGGAGAAGATTATGATTGAGATTCAACAGTCCTGATATTCATCCATCCCCGCTCGACAAATATGTATCATGACGTTAAGGAGATGTATTGGTGGGATAACATGAAGAAGTCTATTACAGAATTTGTAGCCCAGTGTTCTAATTGTCTACAAGTAAAGATCGAGCATCAGAAACCCAGTGGATTGATTCAGAATATAGAGATTCCGACCTGGAAATGGGAGGTGATAAATATGGACTTCATTATTGGATTACCTCGATCTTATCATAAGTTTTACTCCATCTGGGTTATAGTTGATTGACTTACAGAATCTGCCCAGTTTCAGCCAGTTAAGACAACTTACATAGATGGAGATTATGCGAGGTTGCATATCAAAAAGATTAATAGTCTTCATGGTGTGCCAGTATCTATTATATCATATCGAGGAGCTCAATTTACGGCTAAATTTTGGAGGTCTTTTTAGAAGGGTTTAGGCACTCAAGTGAATCTCAGCACTGCATTTCATCCGCAGAATGACGGACAGGTTGACCGTACCATTTAGACACTCGAAGATATGCTACGAGATTGTGTTCTAGATTTCAAGGGGAGTTGGGATGACCATCTGCCACTCATTAATATGCCTACAATAATAGCTACCATTCCAGTACTAAAATGGCCCTGTATGAGGCATTGTACGGGAGCAGATGCAGATCACCAATTAGATAGTTTGAAGTAGGTGAAACAGAATTATATGGTCCAAATTTGATTCACCAAGCCATTGAGAAGGTGAAAGTGATACAAGAACGACTGAGGATAGTGCATAGCAGGCAAAAGTCTTATTTCGATGTCCGACGTTATAATATGGAGTTTGAGGTTGGTGATTGGGTATTTCTGAGGATCTCACCGATGAAGGGTGTTATGAATTTTGGGAAGAAGGGTAAGATGATTCCGCGATATACCGGGTCGTACAAGATTCTTTGACAAATTGGACAGGTTGCTTATGAGTTAGAATTGCCATCCAAATTAGAATTTGTCTTTGTCCCTATCAAAGATGTACAAGTTATGGAGGATCTATCATATGAAGAAGTGCCAGTGGCTATATTAGATCGAAATGTCCGCAAGTTGAGAGCAAAGGATGTATCTTCCATCAAAGTATTGTGAAGGAACAAGAATACATAAGAAATGACATGAGAAACAGAAGAGGAGATGAAGTACAAATACCCTTACCTATTCCTAATTGAAGATAGCGAGGATGCCGGGGGAACACAAGACGCAATGGAAGCTGAAATGGATCTGTGAGGTAAATAATAGTTAGAGAATACTCTTCCTTGATACAAAATTGTGATGTGAAGTTAATGTACATATCCATAATGCTTTGTATAGCCTTGTGAGACCGTATGTTTGGTTTAACTACTTGAAAGATGGCTAGTGTCCATTTTATAGGGGAAACTCGGCCAAAAATTTCTTTCGGAGTCCACGATGAGTTAGACTCCCCATAAACCCTTATATTTGAGGATGAATGTTCCTGGGGGTGGGCAGGGGATGAGGGGGAGGGTGTTACAACCCATATTCGCGTACGTTAGATCACGCCGTAAGTTAGTCGCCGTATTTTTTGGTAAAACTAGAGATGATTTATATACTTAGAAGGTTGTGTTTTAAGGTATTTGAATCATATGATATCTGTATCATAAGTCTTGAAGTCAAACGAGTTATAAAACAAAAGTCAAATTAGTTAAGCTTTAGGTCGAACGTCACTAAGCTTTTCTCCCAATTTACTTGTAATTATAGGGTATATATACTTATGAGTTTAGTTTTAGACTCATTAAACCATTCTTTGATACGACATCGGAGTAGAGAGATATTCGCATTTTTGCGAGACTGCGCAAGCAGCTCTATGGGACCCACATAGGCAGTTGAGATATATTGATATATGTGAGACGCCTCAAGCCCATTTTAATTCATTAGTTTTAAATCTCTTCAGACCCTAGACACCTAGAAACTCTCTCTCAAGATCCAATACCCAAACAAAGGAAAATCAATACAAATCAAGAGTCGGGAATCCGTGCTAGTAAGTTTCTTATTTTTCTTGTTGTTGCTGATTTTTGTGTGGTTCCAGCTCGTGTGGAAGGTTGTTTTAAGTGTTTTAAGTTCTGTAAAATACTCTCTCAAGTTTTTGATATCAATCCTAGGTTATTTCAAGTCTTCTAAAGTGATTCTAGTGCTGAAAACCCCGAATTGAATGCTAGTTTCGCTTCCTTGTTTTTTGTGGCAGATTGGAAGGATAATTTGTGGTGAAATAAGGTCAAATTGGAGTTTTTCTATCTGTTTAAAGATAAGGAATCTCTTACTCTACATGTATTTAAGATTATCCAAGTTTCGGCTAAGTCGTTGAAACTAGAACTTGTGAGATATCTATCAAAAGGCTTGTTAGTAATGTTGTTGGTTGGTGGACTGTTTTGGAGGCTTAATATGATTAATATTAATGTTGTTTTGGTTGTTTGGTAATTTTTTTAACTTGTCAGAAGTCATATAAATAGGGTAGGTGCTGTCCATTTTATCGTAAAATAGGTTGTCCATATACAATAGTTACGACTTTTAAACGATAATGATAGTTTCATTTCTCCTATTGTTGACTAACGAGTCATGACATTTGCATAGCTTGAGGGTGCGAAGTATATACAAGGTATGTGAGGCTATCCCCTTCATTATTTTGAACACCTCCAATTGTACATAATGTAATGAACGAGCTTCCAAAGATACTCAACTCTTAGAAGCTAGCAGTACTTACATTGTTTCCTTTGTTATGGAACAATTGATGTTGATGTAGCTTCTCTTATTCATATGTTATCAATATTGTTGGTACTTCATGATTCTTATAAGATCCATGATGAAGAGCTAGTCCTAATAACGTGTACGGAGGTTACCGACCTTAGGTCACTCCAAAGGTTCAGAATGTGATTCCAATGAGTCCAACATGCATTATATATATGTACCTATTTTACAATACAAAGTCGCGCTATTGTCGGCCAGGTACAACACCTATTGTGCAACCACTGATAAGTTGGATTTTACTAAGCTCCATGTGTCCAGGTACGATTATATCGAGCCTTATGAAGGTCAGGTACGTTTTTACCGAGCCTATTACGGCCGGGTACGATATGATGATGATGTCCACAAAGGCGTATGTTTTTAAAAGTATATATGTGTGTATGTGTGCGTGTGTGTGTCTATATATATATATATATATATATATATATATATATATATATATGTATGTATGTATGTATGTATGTATGTATGTATGTGTAGAAAAGGGAGACACTAGAAATAAGCGGTAAAGCTATCGGAAATAAGTCAACAACGTTAAGAAATTACCAATCCTTAAGTTCAATAAAGAATACCGTAAAGCTAACACAGTTCAAGGAAAGCATAAAAACATAAGTTGTTGCAGCACGCAACCCGATCCCACCATACATCTCATATTCCTCCCTTATTTCCTCATAATAGCATAAAAACAGTGAATATAAATAAAAGTGTTGCAACGTGCAACCCGATCCCACCATATCACAATAACACAATCATATTTCACCCTTATTCCACCAAACCATCCACCCTTATTATACTTGTTGCGGCGTATAACCCGATCCCACCATGTCAATAGTAATTACTCAGTATGTACAGAAATTTCACAATTCAAATCACATAAACTCTTCACAATACCTAGACTCCAAACCGAAACAAATAGGAAACTTGTGCACCATGAAAGTTCACATAAATAATACTACACAACGAGACCAATTAAGAATATACAACGAAAAGGTATCGATAAACCAGCTTAAGAAATTAATAGAAGGTAATGAAACTATGGAAGGATTAATATCATTTATAGGAAAAAACAATGTCTAACAAGGAGCAATTAGGAATGGGAACACAACTAAAGCATGTAACAATTAAGATAGGGAAAGAGACAATATGAGAAAAACGTGAAAACAGATAATTTGGCAGCGCATAAGTACTCGTCGCCCCACATATACGCCGCTCACATGAAATTCACATAGAAAATAGTCTGAGAGTTCCTAATTCCTTAAAGTCAAGGTTAGAAACAACACTTGCCTCGCTCCAAAGGCCACTCAATACTCACTCACAACGTTTCCTCTAGAATCCGCCTCCAAACCACTCGTAACTAACCACAATTGACTCAATAATATCAATTATTTCTAACGAAATCAATTACAATGCATAAATTTAAATTTCCCCCGAAAAGTAAAAAATCGACCCCGGGCCCGCTTGGTCAACATCCGAGGTTCGGACCAAAATCCATTCACCCATTCACACCCCGAGACCAATTATGTAATTAGTTTCGGAATCCGACCTCAAATTGTGGTCTAAATTCCCAATTTGCAATAACCCCAAATTCTTCCTAAATCCCTAGTTTTCTACCATGAAAGGACAAAGATTAGGGCTAGGAATTTAATGGGTGATGATAGAAATGAAAGAAAATGAGTTAAAGAGTACAAACCAATGAATTGGTGTTGAGTTTCCCTTCAAAATCGCACCTAAGCCGAGCTCTAATGGAGAGTTTATGAAAAATGGGTAAAATCTCATTTTTGAAATGTTTTAAAGTATGGGCATCAGACCTTCTTTGCATTCGAGAAGGGCCTGCCGCGTTCTCGATGTGCAGTAGCTCAAATGGCTTTCGCGTTCGCGAGTTCCACTTCGCGTTTGCGAAGGATGCTCCTCCTGGCCTCCGCGTTCGCGAGCCAGTCCTCGCGTTTGCATAGAAGAACTAGTGTCCCCTCCCCCAGGTCCCTCAGCTTCGCGTTCTCGAGAAGCTGGTCGCGTTCACGAAGGGTAAGCCCCCCACAGCCTCGCGTTCGCGACCTAGCTACTGCGTTCGCGTTGAAAATAATCATCCTCCCCCATTTTACCTTTTGCGTTCGTAAGAGTACCTCCGGGAAGGCGATGAGGAAACACCAGATAACAGTTGAAGCCAAAAAAACCCATATTTTTTTAAGTTTCAATACACCCGTAGCCTATCCGAAGCTCACCCGAGCCCTTGGGGATCCAAACCAAACATGCACATAAGTCCTAAAACATTATACGGACTCGCTCACGCTCTCAAAACACCAAAATAATGCATAGAACTATGAATCAGACACCAAATCAAATGAAATTTTTAAGAAAACTCTAAAACTTCTATTTTTATAACCGAATGTACGAATCACGTCAAATCAACTCCGCTTCTCACCAAATTCGACAGAAAAGTCATAAATATTATGGTGGACCTGTACTAGGCTCCGAAACCAAAATACAAACCTGGTATCAATAAATTCAAACATCAGTCAATTCTTAAAAATCATAAATCTTTCAAACTTTTAATTTTCAACAAAAATCAATAACTCAAGCTAGGGACCTCCAAATTTGATTCCAGGCATACACCTAGGTCACAAATTACGATACAGACCCACCCGGACCGCCAAAACACGAATCCGGGTCCATTTGCTCAAGATGTTGATATAAGTCAACTTAAAATGAATTTCAAGGCAAAATTCTTACTTTTGTCAGTTTTAACATATAAGCTTTCCGCAAGAACACTCAGACTACGCATGTAAATCGAGGAAGGTTAAAATGAGGTTTTTGAGACCTCGAAACACAGAATTAGGTTCTAAAATATAAGATGACCTATCGGGTCATCACATTCTCCACCTCTAAAACAACATTTGTCCTCACATGGACATAGAAAGTACTTGGGTTGGTGACAAGATGTGGATATCTACTCCGCATATCTGACTCGGACTCCTAAGTGGCTGCCTCGACGGACTGGCCTCTCCACTACACTCGAACTGAAGGATAACTCTTAGACCTCAACTGTCGAACGTGCTGGGCTAAAATAGCCATCGACTCCTCCTCGTAAGCCACATACTTGTCCAACTGGACAGAGGTGAAATCTATTACATGGGACGGATCACCATGGTACTTTCGGAGCATGGACACATACACCGGATGAATTGCTAATAACCCCGGTGACAACGTAAGCTTGTAAGGAACCTCTCCCACTCTCTCGAGAATCTCAAAAGATCTGATATACCTAGGGATCAGCTTGACCTTATTTTCGAACTTCATGACACCCTTCATGGGTGATGCCCAGAGCAAGACTCTCTCTCAGACCATGAATGCAACATCAGGAACTCTACGATCGGCATATCTATTCTGCCTGGGCTGAGATGTGCGAAGTCGATCTTGAATAATCTTGACTATATCCAGGGCATCCTGTACTAGATCTTTACCCAACAACCAATCCTCCACTTACTCGACGCACCCAACTGGCGACTGGCACCGCCTACCGTATAATGTCTCATAGGGAACCATCTGAATGCTCGACTGGTAGCTATTATTGTAGGAGAATTCTGTAAGGGAAAAGAACAGATCCCACGATCCTTCGAAGTCTATCACACATGCACGGAGCATATCCTCCAAGAACTGAAGAGTGCGCTCGGACTGTCCTTCCATTCGAGGATGAAATGTTGTGCTCAGATCAACCCACGTGCCCAAATCATGTTGTACTGCCCTCAGAAGTGCGAGGGGAACTACGTACCTCGATCAGAAATGATAGACACGGGCACACTGTGAATACGGATGATATCACGGATGTAAATCTCTACCAACCGCTCTAAAGAATAGGTAACTGCCAAAGGAATGACATATGCTGACTTATTCAGCCTGTCCACCATAACCCAAACTACATCTAACTTCCTCTGAGTCCGTGGGAGTCTAACAATGAAATCCATAGTGATACTTTCCCACTTCCACTCAGGAATATCTATCTTTTGAAGCAACCCACTAGGTCTCTGATGCTCATAATTCACTTTCTGACAATTCAGGCACCGAGCTACATAAGCAACTATATCCTTCTTCATCCTCCTCCACCAATAATGCTGGCGCACGTCCTGATACATATTGGCGGCGCCCGAATGAATAGAATACCGGGAACGGTGGGACTCCTCAAGAATCAACTCACATAGGGCATCCACATTAGGCATACAAACACGAACCTACATCCTCAAGACTCTGTCATCTCCAAAATTAACCTGCTTGGCACCACTGTGTCGCACTGTGTCCCTAAGGACCAACAAATGAGGGTCGTCATACTGCCAATCTCTGATGTGCTCAAACAAAGAAGATCGAGCGACCGTACATGCTAGAACAAGCTGGGCTCTGAAATATCCAACCTCACAAACTGGTTGGCCAAAGTATTGACATTTGATGCAAGCGGCCTCTCACCGACTAGAATGAACGCAAGGCTGCCCATACTCCCTGCCTTCCTACTCAATGGGCCGACCACCACATTGGCCTTCCGAGGATGATACAAGATGGTGATATCATAGTCTTTCAATAGCTCCAACCACCTCCTCTGCCTCAAATTGAGATCCTTTTGCTTGAATATATACTGAAGGCTCCGATGATCCGTGAAGACCTCACATGACACACCGTAAAGATAGTGCCTACAAAACTTCAGCGCATGAACGATGGCTGCCAACTCTAATTCATTGACAGGGTAATTCTTCTCATGAACCTTCAAGTACTGCGACACATATGCAATCACCCTGACCTCTAGCATCAATACTGCACCGATCCCAACACAAAATGCATCACAATATGCCGTATAACACCCTGAACCTGTGGGCAACACCAACACCAGCGTTGTAGTCAAAGTGGCCTTGAGCTTTTGGAAGCTCGCCTCATACTCGTCTGACCATCTGAACGGGGCACCCTTTTGTCAAAATGGTCAACAAGGCTGCTATAGATGATAACCCCTCAACAAATCGACGGTAATAGCCTGCCAAACCCAAGAAACTCATGATATCCGTAGCTGAAGTGGGTCTAGGCCAGTTTTAAACTGCCTCAATCTTCTTAGGATCTACCTAAATGCCCTATACTGACACAACGTTCCCCATGAAATTGATTGAATCCAACAAAAATTGGCACTTTGAAAATTTGGCATACAATTGGCTGGCTCTCACAGTTTGAAGCACAATCCTGAGTTGCTGCTCATACTCTTCTCGAATACGGGAGTAGGTCAAGATAACATCAATGAACACGATCAAAAAGGGGTCTAAATAAGGCTTGAACACTCGTTTTCAGCAAACCATGAATGCTGCTGGGGCAATTATCAACCCAAAAGGCATCACTAGAAACTCATAATGCCCGTATCGAGTTCGAAAAACTGTCTTAGGGACATCAGATACCCTAATCCTCAACTGACAGTAGCCAGATCTCAAATCAATCTTCGAAAACACCTTGTCACCTTGAAGATGATCAAATAAATTACCAATCCTCGACAATAGATACTTGTTCTTTATGGTGACTTTGTTCAACTACTGATAATTTATACACATCCTCATCGATCCATCTTTTTTCTTCACGAACGACATAGGTGCACCCTAGGGCGAGACACTAGGTCTAATAAAGCCCTTATCAAGCAAATCTTGCAACCGTTCCTTCAATTCTTTTAACTCTAGAGGGGCCATGCGCTATGGCGGAATAGAGATGGGCTGAGTGCCCGGAGCCAAATCAATACAGAAATAAATATCCCTATCGGGTGTCATCCTCTGCAGGTCTACAGGAAACACCTCTAGAAACTCACGAACAACTGGCGCTGAATCCATGGAAGGAACCTCCACACTAGAATCAAGGAGATAAGCGAAATAAGCTAGACACCCGTTCTCGACCATACGTCGAGCCTTCACATAAGAGATAACCCTACTGGTAGAATATCCTGAAGTTACTCTCCACTCTAATCGAGGCAACCCCAGTAAGGCAAAAGTCATCGTCTTGGTGTGGCAATCCAATATAACATGATAAGGTGACAGGCAATCCATACCCAAAATGACAGGAAAATCAACCATATCGAGAAGTAAAAGATCTACACTAGTATCGAGACTCCCAATGGTGACCACACACGAACGATAGACACGATCTACAACAATAACATCCCCCACATGTGTGGAAACATACACATGCCCTCTCAAAGAATCACGAGGTATAACCAAATATGAAGCAAAATAGGATGACACATAGGAGTAAGTAGATCCCGAATCAAATAGAACTGAAGCAGTACCTGTAATAACAAGATCGGATAACTCAGCCTTAGGCCTGGCTGAAAAGGAATAACATCGGGGCTGGGCTTCACCACTTTGAACCACGTCCCTAGGATGGCCTCTAGCTGGCTGGCCTCCACATCTAATGACCTGACCTCTACCTCTAACAGTGTGGTCCCTACCTATGGCTGCGTGACCCTTGCCTCTAGCGGGCTGAGCAGGCGGTGCAACAACTGGTGTCGGAACCATGGCATGAGAACCCTGATGCTGTGGCAGGACGCCAAATAATCTCGGATAGGTCCTCCAGATATTCCCATAACCACCACACTCGAAACATCCATCCTGGTATTGTGACTGTAGAAACTGAGACTGACCCAAACAGGACGAATGACCATGGTAATAAATCTGAATAGGAGGTGCACTGATAGGAGCTAGTGATGCATTATAGACTGGTTGTCTAGAATGAGGCATATAAGGACCATGATTCCCTGAAGCACTATGGGATGCCTGAAACACTGAATGAAATGGCCTAAAAGGATAGACCCTACCAAAAGCACCCCTGCCTCCAGATGATGCACCGCTGAACCCAGTGGAATGACGAGGTATCTTGTAAGAATCCTGACCTCCTCGTGCAAGAACCATCTGAACTCGCATGGCGATATTGGCAGCCGCCTGAAAAGAAATCTCACTCATAGTCTCGTTAGCCATCAACAATTTAATAGGCTGAGAAAGTCCGTCAATAAGGATATCCGAGAACCAATTTGGATTTATTCCTGGTCGTTCCACTACGGAAGCGATCCATCTTATTCAGAGGCTTGTGGAACTGTACAGGGATAGGAGGAACGATTTGCACATGGTGTTTATTGACCTAGAGAAAGCTTATGATAAGGTACCTAGGGAAGTTCTTTGGAGATTCCTAGAGGTGAAAGGTGTTCCAGTGGCTTATATTAGGGTGATTAAGGATATGTATTATGGAGCTAAGACTCGGTTTCAGACAGTGGAGGCGACTCAGAGCATTTCCCGATTGTTATGGGGCTACACCAAGGTTCTACGCTTAGCCCGTTCTTATTTGCCATGACGATGGACGCACTGACACACCATATTCAAGGGAAGGTGCCATGTTGTTTGTTATTCACTGATGATATAGTATTGATTGATGAGACGCGACGCAGTGTTAATGAGATGTTGGAGGTTTGGAGAAGGACCCTTGAGTCTAAAGGTTTCATGCTAAGCAGGACTAAGACTGAAGATGTGGAGTTCAAGTTCAACAGCGTGCCAGGTGAAATAGACGTGGACATGAGGTTTGATTCACAAGTAATCCCCAAGAAAGGGAGATTCAAGTACCCGGGTCGATTATACAAGGGGATGGGGATATTGACAAGGATGTCACGCACCGTGTAGGAGTGGGGTGGATGAAATGGATGCTAGCGGCTGGTGTCCTGTGTGGCAAAAAGGTGCCTCCGGAACTTAAAGGAAAGTTCTATAGAACGGTGGTTAGGCCGACCATGTTGTATGGTGCAGAGTGCTTGCCAGTTAATAATTCTCATATCTAGAAGATGAAAGTTGCAGAGATGAGGATAGTGAGATGGATCTACGGATACACTAAGATAGATAAGATTAGGAATGACGATATTCGGGTGAAGGTGGTCGTGGCTCCCACGAAAGACAATATGCGAGAAGCTAGTCTTAGAGGGTTCGGGCACATGAAGAGGAGAAGCATGGATGTACCGGTGAGGAGGTGCGAACGGCTGGCCTTGAAGGGCATGAGAAGAGGTAGAGGGAGGCCTAAAAATTATTGGGGACAGTTGATCAGGCAGGACATGGTGCAGATGCAGATTTCCGAGGACATGCCCCTTGATAGGAAGTTGTGGAGGTCGAGCATTAGGGTTGTTGGTTAAAAGATAGGAGGCTAGTGTGATGGTTTCTTGTTTTAGGCTGCTAGGGCTCCATGTCACGACCCAAACTGGAGGATCATGACTAGCACCCGGGCCATACTTGCCGAGCACCAACGTACATTTTATCTAACCTTCTTATTATCTTTAAGGGATAACGAGATCAATATAAATGGTAGATATTGATCATGAACATACATCACATGGGATGACAAGA
>ML254473.1:75166-86359 GCA_005239495.1 Nicotiana undulata | reverse complement strand
ACAATCCGATGGCCAGACGGAGCGGTTCAATGGTATGTTGGAGGAATATGTCCGCCATTTTGTTACCGGATCACAGAAGAATTGGGTGAAGCTTTTAGATGTTGCCCAACTGTGTTTCAATTCACAAAAGAGCTCCAGTACAAACAAAAGCGCTTTTGAAATTGTTACCGGGCAACAACCGCTACTCCCACACACCGTGAATGCACCAAACACGGGAAAATCTCCTCGTGCTACTGGCTTCTCAACAGAATGGAAGATGAATATGGAGATAGTGCAGAGCTATTTGGTGAAAGCCCAAAAGCGGATGAAGAGGCATGCTGATCAGAATCGTCGCTTTGTTGAATATCAGGTAGGAGACAAAGTGATGGTCAAAATCCCAAAGCGGTACTTATTTGCAGGGGTCCATGACCCTCGCCTGCTGCAAAAATATATTGGACCTTTGTCCATTGAAAGACGCATTGGGAAAGTTGCATACCGGGTGGATACCTCAGCTTGGTGGAAAATCCATCCCGTCTTTCATGTCAGTCTATTGAAACCTTTTCGGGAAGACACGGAGGATCCTTCACAGAGCCAACTCACAATATCCAGTATTCGAGGCCCTAGTTCAACCAGGAAAAGGCGAGTTGAAGCTATTCTTGATGGCCGGGTAATTCATGCCTCCAGGAAGGATCACCAAGAGTTCTTGGTAAAATGGCAATGGTGTGATGCAGAGGAGAACACTTGGGAGAGGGGAACAAACCTCAAAGCCTACAAGAGCCTGATTGAAGATTATTTGGGAAGCAAGGCGCCGAGGACGTCGCCAACTCAGGTGGGGGAGAATGTCATGGGCGGCTTTCCAGCCATGCCCCATGACCCCTTGGACGCGCCCCGTGGCGTCCTAGCAAGCATCCCAACGCCTAGCGCCACGGACGGCCCCGTGGTCTTGGCCGCTCCAAGTGACAAGCGCGCAGGTGCCTCTGTCGCCCCACCAATTTCCCTCGCTAGCGCCCAGCCGCAAGCAGCTGCCAACAGCGTCGCGCGCGCAGATCGTGATGCCTGAGACAAAGTTGTTGCCAACGGACCTGTTTCTACCTTTGTAGAAAACTAAGTCCTTTTCTCTGTAAATATAGAGTAGCTTTATTTCATGTACTTTCATTATGTTTCTCTAGCGTAATTTAGTCTACTCATGTAATGTTGGTTTAATTTTTTTAAGCATTATTAGGGGGTATCAAGCATTCAAAACTTTCTAGCAAGCAAATCCTTGTACTGGTGTCTCTACCCCTCGACACCGTGTTGCCTTCATTTTGTAATAGCTTTCATTATTGCAATCCAACTTTCATCATTTCAAATCTCATTACTGTTCTCTCAATTGTTGGCATTGGTTTTCCCACACGGCACTGACAATCTAGTCTAGCGTGTGGCGGGGACCTCATTTGGCAGACAACAACCACCCTGACATCGGTTGTTTAGCCTTACGTCGCCCTTCCAAAGAATCTCACGAAGGCGCCGAGTAACACCAAACGTGGGCTTCCAACAAAAATTTCTATTTTATCTGCAACTCCATAACTGATTGATTTATGCAGTTTCTTATTTTAAAATACTTTTCAAATCCCTATTTTATCTATACTCAATGAACTAGTCCGATTACTACCACAACTTTGCAAATATGGCTACATCAGTTCATGAAATCAGTCAATTTTGAAGCAACTCGATGCAATGGAATCTCAAAGTTAGAGTCGTTCGAATGTGAGAAATTCCGGATCGTTTCAAGTCTAGAATACCATATTTTATAGAATTGATTTTACATGATTCAAAGGTAATATATTCAACTTTCACATAGTTTTAATGTTCTGCTTCTCTGCAATCTTTCTGTTTTCATTTCTGAAAGTAGGATTAATAATTCTGTATAAATTACAGAAAAATCAATATTGTTTTCCATATTGCTAAAGTAGTTGCTAAGACTTATATGAAATTGTTTTGTTTCCCCGCAGCTTCATCTGTTTAAGAAGTTTCTCCAATAATTCCAATTCTATATAAATTATTCTAAGTGATATGAAACGAACTGTAGCAACTATTATAATTCAAGCACAACCTCCCGGTAGTTTTAAAAAGCTTTGAGTTTCTTGAGAAACTTTTTTTGAGCTTCTAATGATTAAAACTTAGGACATACAATTAAGGTAGAAACAAAAGAAAATCCATCTGCACTTAGATGGCAAAGACTTGTATATTATAGTAAAAGAATTTAGAGTCCATTATATTTGACCTGTATAATGTAAATAAGCACGGTGTTCCATTTATCAAGTTAAGAATTTTTTTTTTATTTTAACGCGATATCACGATATAGTAAAAGAAATTTTGGGTAAGAAAAAATTGACTTAAACTATAGTTATGAGAATATATAATGATATTCGAACTTTAAAGTTTGACGGACAGCAGTTTTTGTTGCGCACATGCCCATATTGTCCAGCGAAGGCCCAATGACATAATCCTATTCTCCTTTGGTTTTCATTCCTATTCGGAATTGGATTCAGGGTTTATTCCTATTTTGAGTAGGTTTTGGCTTTAAGAGAAAACACCACTCATGATCTATAAATGGAAAACCTTGGAGAATTATTCTATGCTCATTGGTACAAATCTTTGAAAGACTTAAGCACATAAGAGTGGTTTTTGAGAGAGCTTTCATCAAGAGGGAAGAGAGAAGAAAAGCATTTGTTTTGTTGCAGATTTTTATTCCGACCAGCCAATTTCAAATCATATTTTTCGATCTGTTAACCGTTAGATCAGGATGCAATTTTGACTGAGTGTTCGTCACATCTTGGTCTTGGATTTGAACGGTGGAGATCGGATTTGGAGACCTTTAGAATCTGATTTCGAGCCTCGAACAACAACTTCGTTTTGTGGATTCTCCTCTTTCTTCAATTGATTTGTTGTTGCTCTTGTTGTAATTGTTGCTCCGTGTTTGACACTTGTTGTGTAGACAATTTGGAGAACTTTTTTAACCCTCTTATTGTTATAGTGGAGATTTTTGGATCTTTGTGATCCCGTGGTTTTTACCTTCGATTTGAAGGGTTTTCCACGTTAAAATTTGGTGTTCTTTATCTTCTTTATTTTCGGGTTTGCCTCTTCCTCGAGATAACAATGGTATCAGAGCCTTGGTTATTTATCCAAGTTATTATAGAATGGAAGCGAATATGAGCAATATGGTATGTTTAAATGGGAGAACTTGTAATGTTTGGAGAAGCAAGATGAAAGATTTGTTGTTCGTGAAGAAGATGCATCTACCCGTTTTTTCAGCTCACAAACCCGAGAGTATATCTGATGAAGATTGGGATTTCGAGCACCAACAAGTATGTGGATATATACGACAATGGATTGAAGATAATGTTCGCAACCATATTGTAAACGAGACACATGCGAGATCATTGTGGGAAAAGCTAGAGACTCTTTATGCTTCAAAAACTGGGAACAACAAGTTGTTCCTGCTAAAGCAATTGATGACCTTTAAATACAAGGAAGGTAGACCTATCCTTGATCACATAAATGATTTTCAGGGCGTCCTTGATCAGCTGTCTGGAATGGGAGTTAATTTTGATGATGAAATACAAGGACTTTGGCTTCTTAATACTCTACCTGACTCTTGGGAAACTCTTTGTGTTTCTTTGACAAATTGCAGCTCCTGGAGGTAAGGTGACCATGGAATATTCCAAGAGTGGTGTGTTGAACGAGGAATTTGTCCTCGCAAGCAGATATCTTGGTTACACAAGACCGGGGGAGAGATAGAATAAGAGGCTCGAGGAATAGAGGTAAAAGTATAAGTAAGTCAAGGTCTAAATACCATAATATTACATGCAACCACTGTGGCAATAAAGGGCATATCAAAAGGTTTTGCCACAAGTTGTTGCAAGACATTAGAGAAGGAAAGAAAGTTGAAAATAACGAGAAAAATGTTTCTGCTATTGTTCGAGATGACCTTCCTTTTGCTTACGATGAAAATGTCAGCAATTTGGTATCTCATGAGACGAGCTGGATAGTAGATTCTTGAGCTACCTCACATGTCACACCAAGAAAATATTTTTTTTCATCTTATACTCATGTTGATTCTGGAGTTTTAAAGATGGGCAATGCCAGTGAAGTTAAGGTGTTTGGTGTTCGTACATTGAAAACTAATAATGTTTCAATGTTAGTTCTTCATGATGTCAAGCATGCTCCAGATTTTCTTTTCAATTTGATCTCTGCAGAAAGATTAGACGATGAAGGTTACCATAATGCCCTTTTTAATGGCCAATGGAAGCTCACCAAGGGCTCGTTAGTATTGGCTCGAGGAGTCAAGTCTGGTCATTTATATGTGACACAGGGCTCCATTCTTAATGACTCCATAAATCTGGTGGAAAGTGACACTTTATCAGAATTGTGGCACTGAAGATTGAGTCATATGAGTGAAAGGGGGATTACGTGTTTGGCTAAGAAAATTTTGCTATCTGGAGTGAAACAAGCAAAGATGAAAAGGTGTATTCATTGTTTAGCTGTCAAACAGAAAAGGGTTTTCTTTCATAGCCATCCTCTCTCAAGAAAGCGCGATTTATTGGAGCTAGTACACTCTGATTTGTGTGGTCCTTTTAAAGTAAAGTCAAAAGGTGGTGCACTTTACTTTGTGACCTTCATTGATGATCCTTCTCGTAAGCTCTTGGTGTATCCTTTGAAATCTAAAGATCAAGTACTTGGCGTGTTTAAGGAATTTCAAACCTTAGCTGAGAGAAAGACAGGGAAGAAACTAAAATGTATTCGCACTGACAATGGTGGTGAATATTATGGTCCCTTTGATAACTATTGCAAGGAACAAGGAATTCGACATCAGAAAACTCCGTCCAAGATGCCTCAATTGAATGACTTGGCAGAGAGGATGAATAGAACTCTAGTTGAGAGAGTTAGATGCTTTCTTTCAGAAGCTAAACTTCTAAATACATTTTGGGCGGAAGCACTTAACACAAAATGATCATCATGGTATAGATGTTATGGATGCTCCAGTTGATGAAATTATGGTTGATCAGCAACCAATTCCTGCTCAGGTAACTACTTTGAATGCTCCTGAAACCTCTCTTAGAAGATCTACAAGAGAGAAACAAACATCTATGCGCTATCCTCCTGATGAGTATGTACTTTTAACTAACATGGGAGAACCTGAGAATTATGATGAAGCCATGCAAGATACTCACAAAGATCAGTGGATTGAAGTCATGGAAGATGAGATCAAGTCACTCCATGAGAATGACACATATGAGTTAGTGAATTTGACGAAAGGTAAGAGAGCTTTATCTAACAAATGGATATTCAGAATAAAGCAAGATAACCATACCTCTGCGCCTAGATACAAGGCGAGGTTATTTGTTAAAGGGTTTGTCTAGAAGAAGGGAGTTGACTTTGATGAAATTTTCTCTCCTATTTTGAAGATGTCTTCTATTCGTGTAGTTCTAGGCTTAGCCGAAAGTCTAGATTTAGAGGTTGAGAAGATGGATGTCAAGACTGCTTTTTTCATGGTGATTTGCATGGGGAGATTTATATAGAGCAACCTGAAGGTTTTGTAACTAAGGGAAAAGAAAATTATGTCTGCAAATTGAAAAGGAGCCTGTATGGATTGAAACAAGCTCCAATGCAGTGGTATTTGAAGTTTGAATATGTCATAGAAGAACAAGGGTACAAGAAAACTTCTTCAGACCACTGTATATTCTTCCAGAAGTTCTCTGATGATGATTTTATTATCTTATTACTTTATGTGGATGATATGCTTATTGTTGGCAAGAATAAATCCAGAATTGCAGTCCTTAAGAAACAGTTGAGCAAATCGTTTTCGATGAAGGACTTGGGGCCAGCAAAGAAAATCTTGGGCATTCAAATCCACCCATACAGAGATAGAACGGAGTTATTTTTGTCCCAAAAGCAATACATTGAGAAGGTACTCAAGAGGTTAAATATGACAGATGCAAAAGTGGTTACTACTCCTCTTGTTAAACACTTCAAATTAAGTATTAGTTAGAGTCCATCTACTGATGAAGAGAAAAATGAGATGTCTCGGATTTCCTTACTCTTCTACCGTTGGTAGCTTGATGTATGCTATGGTTTGCACTAGACCAGATATTACACATGTCGTTGGTACTGTTAGTAGATTCCTTTCTAATCCTGGAAAAGAACATTGGGATGCAGTAAAATGGATATTAAGGTATTTGAAAGGTACTGCAGATTTGAAGTTGTGCTTTGGCAATGGCAAGCCTGAACTTGTTTGTTACACACTCTGATTTAGGAGGCAATCTTGATAATTCAAGACCCACTTCCTGATATTTGATCACATTTGCAGAGGGAGTTGTTTCTTGGCAATCTAGACTACAGAAGTGCATAACTCTATCCACCACAAAAGCCAAATATATTGATGTCACAGAAGGTGCCAAAGAACTAGTATGGATGAAGGAATTTATCAATGATCTTGGCTATAAGCAGTCAAGGTACATCTTATTTTGTGATAATCAGAGGGCTATTTGTCTCACCAAACACTCCACTTTTCATTCTAAGACCGAACATATAAATAGAAAGTATCACTGGGGAAGAGAAATCATTTGAGGTCGAGAAGATACACACTGATAAAAATCCATCGGATATGCTGACAAAGGCGGTGGTTGCAGATAAACATGAATTTTGCAAAAAATTGCAGGCATGAAGCCTGTCAATAGTTCCTCTACTTGAAGACAAATTTGGCCCCTTGGCTGGAGGAGGAGTTTGTTGGGCACATGCCCATGTTGTCCAGCCAAAGGCCCAATGGTCTAATCCTATTCTCTTTTGGTTTTCATTCCTATTCGGAATTGGATTCAGTGTTTATTCCTATTTTGAGTTGGTTTTGGCTTTAAGAGAAAGCACCACTCATGATCTATAAATAGGAAAACCTTGGAGAATTGTTCTATGTTCATTGGTACAAGTCTTTGAAAGACTTAAGCACATAAGAGTGATTTTTGAGAGAGATTTCATCAAGAGAGAAGAGAGAAGAAAAGTATTTGTTTTGCTGCAGATTTTTATTCCGACCAGCCAACTTCAAATTACGTTTTTTGATCTGTTAATCGTTTGATCGGGCTGAAATTTTGACTGCGCGTTCGTAACATCTTGGTCTTGGATTTGAATGGTGAAGATCGGATTTGGAGACCTGTAGCATCTGATTTCGAGCCTCGAACAACAACTTTATTTTGTGGATTCTCCTCTTTCTTCAATTGATTTGTTGTTGCTGTTGTTGCTCCGTGTTTGGCACTTGTTGTGTAGCCAATTTGGAGAACTTTTGTAACCCTCTTATTGTTATAGTGGAACTTTTTGGATCTTTGTGATCTCGTAGTTTTAACCTTCGATTTGAAAGGTTTTCCACGTCAAAATTTGGTGTTCTTTATCTTCTTTATTTTCGGATTTGCCTCTTCCTCGACATAACAGTTTCTGAGTTTAAAAAAAGAAATAATGCATGACATACAATGTGTTTTCTAATGCATAATTGTGTTTCCTTAATGGCTTCATTGTATGAATATCCATTATATTTATGTGTTCCAAAAATAATAGCATTTTCATGCTCTTTTTATCTAGCATATTTTTTTCAATACACATTTCCTTATGAAAATATATATTTAATATTCTCGGTGCTATGCACGGCTATGGATACTAGTGATAAAGAATAACAAATGTTTCTTGTCTCTTTGAGATTTTGGTTTAGGATGTGTTTACAAATAAGACGGAAAGGGAAGAAAATGAAGGAGAAAGGGCAAAGAAAATGCACCTTCGCTAAAGGAAAAGGAGAATATCTCTTGCTTAGGAAATGAGTATGCCTAAAAAGTTCTTTTTTCGTCCATCTACCAGACAAAATAAATTAAACCCTGCTGATAACTGGTATGCCTCACGAGAGTTTTGTTTTCATTCAGTAATCATCAGACATCAGAGATATAGTTAAACGGAGTCGGTCTCCTTTCATGAAACGTCCTCTGCATTCCCAAATTTCATGGGGTTTTGGCATGGTGTGTCAATATACTCAAACAATTGAATAACCCTATTTAAAGATGGAATAGTTATCCCTATAGCAAAGGACCTTATTTATTTTAAATAAGTATCCTTTTAAAAAATTATATTTCATAACTATCTTTTGATTTTTTTATAGCCAATATCTATTTATGGATACCTCCTACCCTTAAGCCATAAAATAAGCTTTGTATTATTTTTCTCTCTCATGTCCCCTCGAATTTATCCTATCCCTTACCCCATATCTATCCTTCCTCTCTCTCTCTCAAATTTCCGATCTCATATCCTCTTTTCTTTATTGTACAATTTCAACAATTGGCAGTGCCTCTATTGCCGGCGGTGCCTCTATCGAAGTCTGAACATCAAGTTTTTCTATGTCTGTAGTCGACTTTCTATGTCTTTTCTTGATGATAAA
Organism: Nicotiana undulata; assembly: GCA_005239495.1. Lineage (NCBI taxonomy): Eukaryota > Viridiplantae > Streptophyta > Magnoliopsida > Solanales > Solanaceae > Nicotiana > Nicotiana undulata. The sequence goes on along the minus strand of ML254473.1, from coordinate 77,934 downwards.
GATAACTGCAACTTCACCAACTACTGATATGATTATGTCGGCAACGCCTCCACCACTTATACCAGACTTCTCATCTCTATCACTGCTACTGTCACTAGTGGAAGGGCTGCCATTGCCTCCGGATTTGTGACTTCGATTACCGGACCTATTTTGATGTTGTTTCAACGAGACGACATTAGAGTTGTTCTTGAACAAAGACGACGAAGTTAGGGGCTGGGCAACTTGAATTTTCTCTTAATATATTTCAATGTATTTCAATGTATCTCGATGTATTTCATTGTATTCATTGTCTTTTTTTTTTCATTGTATTTCGATGTATCTCGTTGTATTCTATGTATTTCATTGTATTCATTGTCTTTTTTTCATTGTATTTCAATGTATCCCGCTGTATTCTATGTATTTCATTGTATTCACTGTCTCGCTATACTTAGATGGTTCGGGCACGTGCGGAGGAGAAGCCTTGATGCCCCGGTGAGGAAGTGTGAGCGGCTGGCGGCGGTGGGTTCGAGAAGAGGTAGAGGGCGGCCTAAGAAGTATTGGGGAGAGGTGATTAGGCACGACATGGCAAGACTGCGGATTTCCGAGGACATGGACCTTGATAGGAAGGTCTGGAGGTCAAGCATCAGGGTTGTAGGATAAAGGGTAATAGAGCTTTTCTTACTTCATTCCCGGGGTGAGGCGGGGTTGGATAGGGTTGATCTTAGATGGCTTGCGGATTTTAGTGATCCCTCGCTATACTTGTCGTTTATCTTAGCCCCAGACGGTAGATTCTGACTATTATTATTTCATGTCATTTATTTTATGATTTTTATGCTTCCGTTACTATTTCTACGATTTTTGCTGAAGTTACTAATGAATTGTCTTTTCTTTTCTTGTTTTTACTTTCCTGTGCCGAGAGTCTATTGGAAACAACCTCTCTGCCCTATCGGGGTAGGGGTAAGGTCTGCGTACGCATTACCCTCCCCAGACCCCACTTTGTGGGACTTTACTGGGTAGTTATTGTTGTTGTTGTCACTGTCTCGCTATATTCCATGAATGTATTCATATGCTTTTTTTAATTAATATAATTTATGTATTATATAATTTCTCTGAAGATTTCTATGTTTTTGGGGTATTTTTCGGTTGAGAATCTTTTTTTTAACTGGAAATATTATTTTTTTGTTATAATTGAGTTTGTTGAGTTATATTAGGAGTCTATTATGTTAATTGATTCACTTCCCGTTTAAAAATAGTGTAATCCCCTGTTTCACGCCGTGAATACAGTCAAATACAATAATCTGTCCAGTTGTAATCCCATGTTTCACGCCATAAATACAGTCGAATACACTCTAATACAAAAATCTGTCTAACTGTAATTCCCTGTTTCACGCCTAGAAATGCTATTGTATTCATGAATACAGTAGCTTAAATACATCGAATACACTCTAATACAAAAATCTGTCTAACTGTAATTCCCTGTTTCACGCCTAGAAATGCTATTGTATTCATGAATACAGTAGCTTAAATACATCGAATACACTCTAAAAAATCTGAAAAATATAGCTATAGGAGGTAATATAGTAAATGATAGCTACAACTAGATAATACCACTAAAACATAATGGTTTATGAAAGTTTCTCTTAGAGATATTGATACCAAATAGCCCTTAAATGTATATCACAAAAATAATATGTAGTACATCAAAATGTATCTCACAACTTTATTTTTCTTCCTTTTTATATATAAAAATATATATTAAAATTTTATTTTGCTTCTTTATTATTTAAATAATAGAATTATTTAATATTTATTTTTATCTCTATATCAATGTATATCATAACAAAAATAATTGTATTATTTATATATCATAGTGTATAACACATCAAATAATGTGTATACCAAATATATATTACAAGTTTATTTTATTCTTAGCGTATATCAAAATGTATATAATATCTTTTTTTGTATATCAAAAATAAATAAAAGATATTTTTTGGTATATTTCAGTGTATAACACATTGTTTCTTGTGGACATACACTAATATATTTACTAGAGATATATTGATATACAAAATGAGAATTAAATATATTATTTGTATATCATCGTGTATAACATATTAATAATGTGTATATCGACAAAATGAATTAAATTTATTTTTGTATAACACATTTTAAATTGAAAACTCAAGTTCAAGACGACTCCACACATGTATACCCTATGGTATCCCATGTATATCTCTATGTACATCCGTGATATCTCATGTGTAGCTGTGCATATCCATAAAAATTTGTGTTATATATACGATATACAATGTGATATACACGGGCGTCCACACAAATATTGTGTTGTATACACGCTATACAAACTGATATACACAGATGTCCTTAAAACCTGTCTGGATATACACTGATGTACACGATATACAACGTGATATACACATGTCGCAATTGGATTTTTAGGTTTGATTTTTTACCTGAAACCAGTCTAAATCACTTCTAATTTTGCTCAAATTTTGTATATAACCTCGTTTAGGTATTTTCAACCAATTTCAATCACACCCACTCGTTCGATCCAACCAAAAAAAAAAAGAAAAACAAAGTTGAAACATATTTTTTCTCTCTTAGTTTTTGCTTCTGATTTTCTCTGATGTATGATCAACTTTACCTTTTCATCCCACTAAATTTTTTTGCATAATTTGCAAGAATTTTTTCTAAACTATGAGAGCGAAAGAGAAGAGATAGAAGAAGAATACAAGGAGAGAAAGGGGGGAGGGGGGGAGGGGGGGGGG
>ML254473.1:0-75005 GCA_005239495.1 Nicotiana undulata | reverse complement strand
ACAAGGAGAGAAAGGGGGGGGGGGGGGGGGGGGGGGGGAGCCAAAATAAGCAAGTAGTTTTTAGAGAGAATATATAAGAGAGTAACTTTTCTAAAATTTGGCTATATAAGCCAATTGCTTGGGGCTATCTTTGCCAAACTTAATGTAAGGTTTAAAAATTATCAATTCCTATTATATGTTGTTATACGATTCCAATTTTTCAAATTTCATTTGAGCAAGGAAGCCCAATTAGTCTTTATGGGTGAACTTGCGTTGGACTGAATTACTAGGTCTAATATTGCTTTCCACCCTCTCATATTATTAAAATAACACGGGCTAGCCAGTTTTCGTACTGACAATTGACAAAAAGCCACATATTTAAAATAATAAAAATTTAGTCACTTTTCATGAAAAGGTAAATTTGAACAAAAATGCTGTTCAAAATCCGAAAGTATTCCAGCATAATATGCTGGAGTTCGAATATTTTAACATGTGAACTTCCAGCATAACATGCTGGAATTTTATAATGTGCTGGAGTTCCAACATAATATGCTGGAAGTCCATACACTGGTGTTCCAATCTCCAGTATATTATACTGAAACTTTTCGTGTGCTGGAGTTATAACATAATATGCTAGAAGTTCATACACAGATGACTATTTTTTAATTTCTCCCTCTTATATTCTCTGAAGTCCAACACCATCAGGACCTCTTGCATACAGTATTTCTCTTAAAAAAATCACACACATCTACATTTACAACTATTAATTGGAAAATAGTCACAGTTTCAAAAGTAATCGAAATTTAGCCACTTTTTATTTAAAGATAAAATCTGAACAAAAGCACTCTTAAAAATCCAAAAAAAATTCCAGCATAATATATTGGATTTCAATTTTTTTTACGTATGAGATGCCAGTATAATGTGCTGGAGTTCTAACATAATATGCTGGAACTTTATACACAATCTCCATAATTCATCATATTAGAACTTTCCGTGTGTTAGAGTTCCAACATAATATGCTGGAAGTTTACAACAGGAGCTCCATAATCCAGCATATTATGCTGGATCTTTCCGTGTTTCAGCAAAATAGTGCTTATTTTTCAATGACTTTTCAAATGCTAGCTAATTTTTAATTATCAATCAGAAAACTAGGTAGCCCGTGCTACTTTCACATTGTTATAAAAAATTAGTAATAATAATAAAAAAAAAGAAGATTCTACTAATTGAAATTTAATTTAATACTTTCATCCCTTTTTAAGTTGAAAATCAGTTGAACTTTTTTAAAAAGGAGTAAATCACACAACTCAACTAATCAAAAGTTAAATATACTTAGTTTGATATCACGAGTATCCATGTTGAAGCATAGACGTGGGAGCAAAAATCTAATATTATCTAGTAATAAATCAATAATAATGATGACAGTATTGAGGCTATACATATTTACTGTCCAACAGCTACTATTGGATCGTCATCTTCTTCGTCGTCTTCGTATAATCAAATATAATTAACCCATGGATCTTGCCTCCCTAACAGGGCAAAATTTTAGGCCCAAGGTATTTTTTGGTATGATCATCTAATATTTGTATTAATGATCCGACTAATTTTGAATTCATTTCGAGCTTGAGCCCGTCCTTACTAGGGAATTTGTTATTTCAAGGACGAATCCAAGATTTCTTATTAATATAGAATATAGAAGTGACACTTTGATGGAAGCTAAACATGAGATTCAGAACAATAATTTTAAGGCCTTTCTGAAAATTTACAATCGCAAGTTAGATATGTACGAGTCAAAATCTGACTGACAAAATACAACATGAAGAGGTGATTAAGTGTGAGAACTGTAGCTCATCACGGATGACCAATGGCGGAGCCACTCTTTGCCAAGTGAAATCAATTGACATCCCTTCGTCGGAAAATTATATTAGGGTAGATAGGTTAATTTTTACTTTTTTATGTATATTTTATATATGTTGACTCTCCTTGATTTCCTCACGCATTTACTTGTTTATATTTTGATTCCCCTAGTAGAAAGTTCTGGCTCCGCCACTACGGGTGACTAGGTCGAGGTCGATCAGGGGTTGACAAGATTGCGCCGTTGAGTAGCCCAGTAGGGCCGAGGTCGAGCAGCATGAAGTCAAATAACGGCTAGTATAACTTTGGAACTTTCAAAGGGAATATTCCTTCTCTTGTGCTTTTTAGGGTTCTTGGGAGTATCCCATATAAATAGTAGAAGAGACAAGGCAAAAGGGAAGTAATATTTTAGTTGATAAGAACTCTCATGAAAAGTTGACTATAGAGCAAAAATACAAAATATTACCTTTCCATAAGGATTCAATTTGCTGTTTATCCCACCTTTTCTCGCATCAGATCCTAGTAAACCTCATATATTCCCATATCCACTTGTCTTACATCGTTGTCAGAGAGAAAAAATCACCCACCTCATTCAATATTCGGGTGAATCATTCTCTCTATTTACATTTATTGCCATTTAATATAGTTATTGTTCATCATTATTCTTCCACTCATTCATAATAGTATCATTTAATACCATTTGTATTAAATTGGTTTAAATGCCATCCTGCGTTACTTATACAAGCACGTGTTAGATTTAGGACCTATTATGTTTAACTAGGATTTACCCATCACTTGTTTAATTAGTTTAACAAAAGGTTTCATACTTTTTGGTCAAACAATTTGGCGTCGTCTGTGGGGATTTTCTAGTAAAAGTCTTAGTTTTTCTATATCTAAAAAAATACAACAACAACACAACACAAAAATTTCTTTTTCCAACTTACACAGTCTAACATGGCAGGTAATGGAGAGGAAAGACTGATGGTAGTGCAGACCTTACTGCTAACCTCCTAAACACCATCAATGAGGTTAATGGAAACAAACGTTTCCCCTAAACGAAGTGGTTCACCCCTTCCTCATGGCAGCGCCACCACCTCCCATGGAAAATGAGCCTCTATGTCCACAACGAAAAAAGCACCACCAGCAGCGAAAAAGCTACTAGAAGCATGGCTAACGAGTACGCTGACTAGCATACTCGACAAACCCACCCAAAGGGCGAGCAGGGAGGATGTACGAGTCGACATCACAACAACAACCGATGAGAAGCACGTCCTTCCTCCTGTAACATGTATCACTCACACCGTTAATGATGCAGGTAACGACACCCTCACAGCTATTCTAAGAAAAATGGAGGAGATGGAGAACGAGAACAAAGCGCTCTGCGACCAAATGAAGGAGCACCAAGAAAAAGAAGACAAAATACCAGGCACCCCAAAGCTTTTACCAAAATGGGACGTCGACCTATTCGTGGAACAACCGTACAACAACGAGGCTGCACCACATGCTATACCTAAAACATTCAAGATGCCGCGAGACTCTTGCTCGTTCTCGAGTAAGCATTAAAACCACCCTCAATAAATCAAGTCTAGAAACACCACTACTTCGGTTGATACTAACCATTAGGCCCTATAACAACTCAAACCATCAGATATACACTTCCCGATCATCGTGCAAGATATACAAGTCACAAACAAACAACAAACTTCTAAGTTCCTAACCTTAGAGACGGACTCTAACTTACAAAATTTAAGCTCGCTCACCTACTCTGTCAAATAAATATAATAACATCACCTATCTATCATGAAACAAGAGCCCTTACAAGAATAAATAGTCCATACACCCAAATCAAAGACTGAATATAATTGAAGGACTTAGCATCAAAGAACAACTCTCTCACTCACAAAGAATTCACATGTATACGCAAGGAACCATAGGCTTGCCCATTATGTACATCTCTACTAATTTAGCATGCTCGAATAAAATCAAATAAGACTTTACAGGTTGTAATATTGGCTAGGGGACGGGCAGAAAAATTATATAATAGTGACTTACATTTCCCTAAGCACTTTGCACTTCTAGACCTCATCACCCATTATTTTCTACTCTTCACTTTATTTTTCAGCCCTCGCTTCATCAATTGTTTCACAAGTATTTCCTCATATCAAGAACGTTTCATTTTTTTAAAGCAATTTTTTTTTCATTCTCTTTTTTTCATGTAATATTCTTTTCAATAGGGTCTTTTCATCACTTTGCAGCTATCGTTGGTCACCATTTTTCACTTAATCATCCCTTTCTTCAAATTTATCAATTAATATCGTCTAAGCAACAATGCTCAAAGAAGTAGGGTGAAAAAATTAGGGATTCAACAAAAGAATCAAGGCCAAAATACGACTTTCAAACAAAAGGCTACAGGCTCAACGTGCTAACTAGTGGTACAATATCTAAAAAGTCTAAAATTCACACAAGACATATCAAAGAAATCCTATTATTATCTTCGAAACAGAGCAACACTTTTATTTCGCTTCATTAACATGCATGGCAAGTTCTAGACTTAGATGAAAAACATGGAATATGTAAGACATCCTCACCACACATGGCACAAATATCAATCAAGATGGATCAATTCTACTCTAAGACAAACAAGATCATTGAGAACAACAAAATAAGAATAATCTATATATAGAGTCACAACCCTGAGCTTAGGTATCAGAAAGTCTGCTAATTTATTCATTACTCAAGCACTCAGCGGAAAGTACTACTCAAGTTCATGCCTAAATATGCTAGTACCAAACAAGTCACTAAAATTTTCTTCTCCCTCTTTTTCTACTCCTAAAATAAATAAAATAATATTTTAATCCTAAAAAATTTAAAAACTTACCTTGTTCAAGTTACATCCCCTGGAAAAGAACCGATGCAAAAAGAAAAATTAAAGGGGATTATTACCTAACTAAAACTAACTAGAAAAGAAAAAAATGAATTTTAGATATTTTTTTTCATTGGACCTTAGTCCCTCAAGAAAGTTGTCCAAAAAATCCATCGTTGAGAAAAGTCCAAATTTATTTTAAAAAATCATCTTTTTTTTAAAACAAAAACTACTACAGTAAGAAAGACAACTAAGTTAGGGTAGCGCAGAATATCACCCAAATAATCTCCTTGCCCCACACTTAAAATTGTGCAATGTCCTCAATGCACACTGTAAATAACAAGAGGGTGAAAGAGACTCCCTGGTAGGCCACAGACCGAAGAATTAGCAGCTCACGGGATACTCAGACTTCTCCCAGGTATGTTCCTTTGTGCGGGTACATCAGTCTTAGTTCCAACCACCCGCTCACTTTTTCACAAGACTATTGGCTTCATTAGCCGGAAGGAATTAGTCTCCACTAGCGTCATTCGAAGAATGAACAAGAAAAAGGTTACTGTTTAGGATAGATGGATGTGGCCCAATGGCTAAAGCTCTGCCAGCTTCTTGTAGACTGAACTCTCTTCTCTTTAGGCTCTGAGTTCTTTTTTGGGGGGATGGTCTAATTTACTAGTGGCAACGAAGTTCTTGGCAATTAGCAAGGGGGAAGGAGGATCTGAGCCTTTGGCCTGTTTGACATTGGGTCAAATCTTTCGTCTAGGCATCGTCCCTTCTCTTGATCTACTTCGGTTACAACTCGATAGTGAGTTTTGCTGCGCGTTCCCGCTGGACTGGACACACCTCGGTGAAAAACCGTAATACGCCCTGAGGAATTCCTACCAACAGACTTCCCTGTACTCAAAGTGAATTGTCTAAGTGCTCTCCTTTGTCTCATTGTTTATCTCGTAATCATTCGATTGCTTTGTCTCCATGCTCCTACTCCTACAAAATACAAAAATAATACTACAAAAAATAACACAATAAGAAAAATAAAATAAAGTAAAAATAAAAAGAAAATTAGGTTGTCTCCCAACAAGCGCTTGATTTAACGTCGCGGCACGACGCCATCACTTTCACCACTTTTACTTCCACTTTGAGGATATGAATTGCGCCCTCAATGTTGCATCAATTTTTCTGTCATGTTCATGGGGCGGTGGTATGAAAATAAAAGAACCAAGCAATATATATCGCATCTTGCACTTCTTGGCCCTTAAGCGAGGAATGTCGTTTTGCCTCTTTGGTGTTGCAAATTTTAGAATATAAGGGTCTTGTTCTTCATCTATACATATCTCCAAAGGCTCGATCTCTATGTCTTAATCCAAACATAATGTAGAAAAATATTTAGAACGAGGACCAACACGCCCCAACTCCAAAACTGTATTATTTTTGACATCCTCAATAATATATACTTCTTCAACCTCGACATCATCAACAAGAACATGGTCTAATGCTTGTTATTCTCGTTTTAACTCCTCAAATTGGTGTAGAAGATCTTTTCACAACTCATCATTAAATTATTGGGTATTACACGCATCAACATTTTCACTCAATTGAGCATCCAAGTCGCGAATAGAACTGCCAAATTGGTCGATATCTTGTCTCAATTTATATCTTCCTTCTATAAAGTGTTGCATCCCATTCGTAATTTTCTCACGGAAACCTTCATATTCCTATAATAGTTTCATGTGCATATCAAGAATACGAACATCATGTTCCACATCATCTAATTCATTACTCCTATCAAACTCACAAGAATCATTAGAATCAAAATAAGAATGGATTGGAGTAGGATAACAACACTTAGGACAATTATTCCAATAACCACCACAAAAAGTACATGATTGAGATGGTGCAAAAAACTCGGTCCTGGGAATAATTTTACGATATTTCCACAAGTGGGGTCCTTTACAATATGGACAAGGATTACAAAAACAAGAATACTTACTATTCCACCACTTTTCGTTCAAAGATGTCATGTAAAAAAATGTAATACTAACTACACTAAACTAAATTTTAAAACATAAATAGATAAAAAGTAAAAATCTAATCTAGTAAAATAGTTAATTTCTAAGTCCCGGCAACGACACCAAAAACTTGTTGCGACCAAAACGCACACGCAAGTATATGTGTCGACAAGTAATATATGATTGTAAGTCCAAATATCGTACCCACGGGGACTTGTGGTTAACTATCAACTAAATTAAACCAAACAATTAATCTATTCAAGCGAATTTCTAAAGTATGAATATTTAACTAAAATTAATCTAGAATAGTAAACTATGAAATTAAAGAAAACAAGTCTGCAATCTTAGAGATTAATTCAATGAGAGAAAATATTCTAAAGCTATGAGATAGATAACATTCTCGTTGAGTTTTTCACTTAAATCGTCTAATTAATTTATCTGATTTATTGGTTGACAAGGTTAATATTTCTCGTAGCCTTCTCCCGAAGTACTACTCACCTATTCAAGTTAATCTAACGCCTATATTCCTATGGAAATTAGAATTAACAAGAACACATTAATAATTCCTGTATAATAACCAAGCAAGGCGATTAGGTATATTACTATCCTAACCGCAAATACGCCCCCCCCCCCCCAGAGTTAAGATCTTGCTCTACTCAATCTTATATGCAATCTAGAATTCCCTCTCCCGAGTTCAATCCTAGATTCGTAGATAGTATTCAATTGGTGATCAAGTAATCAAATAATTAAGTACAAAGTTGAATAAACAAACCAATATGATAAAATAATAAGAACAATTCAAGCTTCAAACAACAACGTTTATGTAGCACCCAAAACTCTAGAACTAATAAACTATGAGATTAAAAGAAGAGAAGAAAAACTAGTTAGAAGCCTCCTCCAAAGCGTGATGTGTGTTCCTCCACGTGAATTATCCTTAAGAGTATATTAGATTCCCTCCAAATTAGGTTTAAGACCCCTTTTATACGAGTTGGGGCCGCGTAAGGCCGAAATAATATTATCCCGGATGAAATAGGAAAACCCACACACACAACGCCCAGACCAGCGCGAGGCGCAGGCTTTAGCGTTGAATCCAGTACGTTTTCACGTTCATTCCTTAGCTGTGTTAGTTTCAACAACTTCATACTAGATGCAATTGAATTATATATCCTTTTTCTTGTCCTCCACTTGGGGGGACAAAATCCAAAGGGTGTCTCCCTTTTTTTTATTTTTTTTATTTTGTTTCCCCGTATTTTATTCAATTTTGCTCCAAATCTCTTTATCTTCATATAAAGTTATTCCTATACAATTAAAATATAATATTAAGTACAATGTAACATAATTAATACTCGAAAGACGATTAAAAATGACAACAATAAAAAAATACATGCATTTCTGACCGAACATCAATTACTCAGATGGTCACTCAACTATATGAAATTATGGTATAATATCACTTATATAACATATATCCTTATTGCATCTAATGATCACTCAACCGGATTTTTTAATCTATTCGGTGGAAAAAAGCTAACGTGGCCATCCATATGAACTTTTATATTTTTAGACCACATAAAATAATTAACACCAAATATAATACAAAAACTCACTTATGCGCCCTCCCCTAACCCATTAAAGGTGAAAATCACTTCATAACTCAAAAGACAAAGTAAAGGATCATATATTTATATACAATATTCACGTGTCGCATATGCATTATAGGTCTTTTTCTGTTTAATCAACTGGTAGGCATTCAAAATGTGATTATAAACTGACGACATTTGAAACTTACCTTAAGCAATAAATAGTTATTTAACAACTAACTAAGATTCTGACTTAAGATTACGTCCAACAACAAGTAATTAAATTCTCAAGCTAATTATACTACATAATTTTTTAAAGCAAAAGGATTGCCTAAGAGGAGGAATATATTAAATAACATAAAGGGTATAAATGTCTTTATATGGTAAAGCTGTTAGGAAGTTAGTTAAGTTGTTAATTACTGTTAGAGAGTTGGTTAAGATTAGAGTTAGGAGTTAGTTAAAGAGATAATACAGGGTTATATATAAGTGTTTAAATAGAACAATAATATGTAATTTCAGATTCACTCTTTCAAAGAAATGAGAAATTACATTTTGCTCTAGCTCATCTCTGTCCTCTTTATCGTCTGCTTCATCTTCTTCTTCTTCCTTTATTCATTTCCGTTATTTCATTGAATCTTTACTCACCACTGTGTGAATTACTTCATGGTATCAGAGCTAACAAGCTAAAATTCATAGCTTACATATCGATCCTAAATCTCTCTGTTCTTTGCTACTGAATCTGCACATTGGGGCAAAGTCCAGGAAATCACTTTGCTACGGAACATGCAACTCAATCTACAGGAAATCAAGTGAACCAAGACAATGTGATTGATTATAATCATCCCATATTTCTATCTCCTACAGATGTGAGTGGAATTCAGATCATATCGTTTCATTCGACTGGAATTGAAAACTATTCGATTTGGTTTAGATCTATGAGGATGCTTTGATAGGGAGAAACAAGATTGGTATGGTTTATGGAACATGCAAGAAAGAAAGATTCCCGAAAATTATGTGGAATCATTAGGAAAGAGTGAATGCAATAGTACTTTCTTGGATCATCAATTATGTGGCAAAAGGTCCTCTTGGAGGGATCATGTATGCATCTAGTGCGCAAGCAGTCTGGGAAGATCTTGCCGAAAGATTTAACAAAGTGGATGGCTCAAGAACATTAAATCTGCATAAGAAGATAACTACTCTATCTCAAGACTTCAGTTTCTGTGTATTTTTCAAAATTGAAGGATATATGGGAAGAGTTTGAAGCCTTGGTGCCAGCACTTGGGTGTGATTGCCCAAAATCAAGGAAACTTGTGAACTACTTGCATAAATTAAAGTTGTATCAGTTCTTGATGGGTTTGAATGACTCGTATTCTCAAGCTAGGAGTCAAATTCTAATAAAAAGTCCCACTCTTACCGTTAATCATGCTTATGCTTTAATTGTGAATGATAGTACAAAAGTCTGTTGCTGCTACACATGAATTTTGGGAGCCAATCCAACAGGTCAAATGAGAAGTTTTGAAGCTGCAATGTACTCTAAGACTGGAGGAAATTAGAACAAATAAAAAATACAGAAGAAATTTTAATGCATACTGTGAATTTTGCAAGATGAAGGGACATATAAGAGATAATTGCTACAAGATAGTTGGATATCCAGCAGGTTTCATGGACAAAAGACGGGGAAATGGAAATAAAAATACAAATGCAGCCTATAAGTCAATCTTTTAATAGAAAAGGGTAATTCTAGGTACAATTTAGATGATCAAGATCACCAACAAGGGTCTACATTTAACTATAGAAGAAATACAAATGTGAGTGAACAAATTATTGGAAGTGGTTCTAACAACTCAATCAATGAAAATCCCATGAGTCAGTTGGGAAATTATGCACTTTCAAGGAATCAGTTTCTTCGGCTACTGAACGCCAAATAACATTGATTCAGCAGCAAATGCACCAGATATTGACACAACTTTACTTGTTATTGACTGTATTAAACAATGGATCATAGATACAGGGGCTACAAATCACATGGTTTCATATATACATTTTTTAAAGAAAGAAACAGTTGTTGAAACAGAAAATTTAAAGAAAATTTTATTACCTAATGGTGATATTACAATAATCACTCATACAAGATCCATCTCAATTTTAGAAAGCAACATAATAACAAATGTGTTTTATGTTCCTCAATTCAAGTATAATCTATTGTCGGTCTCTAAACTAACCAAAGAATTGTAATGCTCAACTACATTCTTCCCTGATTTTGTGTGTTTCAGGAGCTCTTAACTGGGAAGGTGAAGGAGATTGGTAAGAAAGATGGTGGACTTTATCTACTATATACCGATACTAGAGAAAGGGAGAAAATGGAGGCACTAACTGCAAGAAGTAATGAGACAATTGAAGCTGAAAAAATAGATGTAATATTGTGGCATAGAAGATGCGGGCATGTATCTACACAAGTGTTAAAGAAGTTGATTCAAGTAGATTTAGAAACTATCAAGAATAGGATAAATAAGTGCACAGTTTGTCCGTGCGCCAAACAAACTAGACTGCCATTTCCTATAAGTAGTATTCAAAAGTAGAAGTTGTTTTGATCTAATACATGTAGATCTATGGGGACCATATAAAACAACTACTTGGGATGGAAATAGATATTTCTTGACTATGTAGATGATTTTTCCAGAATGACATGAATATTTTTGCTAAAGCAAAAGTCTGATGTGTGTGTCAATTCAGCACTTCTTTAACCATGTCAAAACTCAATTTGAGAAGATAATAAAAATAATCAGAATAGATAATGGAACACAGTTTGTAAACTTGGTATGTGAAAATCTAGTCACAAGCTTGGGTGTTATACATCAAAGAACCTGTGTCTATACTCCTCAGCAAAATGGAGTTGCTGAGAGGAAGCACATGCATATATTGGAAGTTACAAGAGCTATCAGATTTCAAGCTCAAATACCTATCATGTTCTGGGGATATTGCATATTGGCTGCAACTTATCTGATAAATAGAATGCCTATTTCAGTTATCAGAAATATGTCTCCATTTGAGAAGTTATATAAAAGAAAACCTTCTATAAAACATCTTAGATTGTTAGGCTGCCTATGTTTTGCAAAAATTATTCAGGAGCAAGACAAGGTAATGCTCAAAGCAAGACCATATGTTCATATGGGCTATTCAGAAGTCCAAAAAGGCTATAAATTATATGATTTTTCTAATCAATATTTCTTTGTTAGAAGATATGTTATATTTAGAGAAGATATATTTACATTTGCAAATAAAGAATGTATTTCAAAATATGTATTGTTGATAATACAATAAAACTAGGAGCATTGTATGACAATAGTGAAACATCTTTTGAAATAAGATAAGAAGCTACAACAAGCAATGGTCACTCAACAGAATTGGAAGAGAAGAGTTCAATGCAAATCAAGACATAAGAGAGGAAAATTACTCAGACATACCGACAGACTATGGGTACACTAAACTAAATGATCATAATCTTCAGGAAGAGCCTACTCAAAAAACTACAGAAGTTCAAAATCAACAGTAGCCTGCGTCATCTCAGATATCTACATAAACCTAGAATCAACAACAACCTCAGCTTAGAAAGTCTGCAGAGGTAAGCATCCTCCTGTTTAGATGAAAGATTTTGTATCTTTAAACATCTATCAAAATGTATGATATGCACTACATCAATATATAAGTTATGACAAACTATCTCCTAAGTATCAAACATATGTAGCTGCAACTTCATCAATTATTAAACCTACCAGTTATTCTAAAGCTATCCTAGATTCCAAATGGATAGAAGCTATGAATGAGGAGGTAAAAGCTCTTGAGAACAATACATGTATATTATAACATTACCAGAAGGTAAGAAACTTATTGGCTGCAAGTGGATTTATAAAATCAAATACAAAGCTTCAGGTGATGTTGAGAGGTTTAAATCTAGATTAGTAGCCAAAGGATATAGTCAAACAAAAGGGATTGATTATCAAGAAATATTTTCACTAGTGGTGAAAATGGTTATTGTGAAAACAATAGTAAGTGTTGCAGCTTCAAAGAAATGGATGTGTATGGTGCTTTCATTCAAGGTGATTTATATGATGAAATATATATGGAGCTACCTCAGGGATTTAGAAGTCAGGGGAGAATAGAGTGCAAGCTCATTAAATCCTTGTATGGGCTCAAACAAGCTCCTAGACAGTGAAATACAAAAATGTGTGAGTCTCTATAGAAATTCAACTTCAAACAAAGCCAATTTGATCATTCACTATTTATTAAGAAGACTGCTGAAAGGATAACTATCATCTTAGCATATGTAGATGATCTACTAATCACGGGAGACAACCTAAAACTTATTGAGGAAACAAAAACATCCTTACCGAATGCCTTCAAAATGAAAGACCTGGGGGAGGGGGGAGGGTTTAAAATATTTCTTAGGAATTGAGTTTGCTAGATCACAGAGAGGAATTACCATGCATCAAAGGGAATATGCCTTGGAATTAATTTCAGAGGTTAGACTTGCTGCAACAAAACCACCAGTAACTCCTATTGATAATAATGTCAAGCTAACTTCAAAACAGTATGATGATCATGTTGGGAAAACAGAAGACTCAGAAGACAGTGATCCATTGGTTGATCAAACTTCATTTCAAAGACTGATAGGAAAACTTCTATATTTAACTGTAACTAGGAATCACATAGCTTTTGGGGTTTAAACACTGAGTCAATTCCTTCAACAGCCTAAAAAATCTCATATGGAAGTTGCCTTGAGAATTTTCAAGTATATTAAGAATCATCCAGGACAAGGAATCTTATTATCTAGTAGTCAGATTAATACCATCACTGCATTCCATGATGCAGACTTGGTTGCATATACTTTGACCAGAAAATCTATTACAAGTTTCTTGATCAAGTTAGGTGACTCATTGGTTTCATGGAAGTCAACGAAACAAACTATTGTTTCTCGAAGTTCTGCAGAAGCTAAATATAGAAGTCTAGCAACAACAGTAGCTGAGCTAATCTGGCTTTATGGAATGTTAAAGAAAGTTGATATTCAAATTAAGTTGCCTATTGATATTTACAGTGATAGCAAAGCACCCATACAAATAGTGCAAATCATGCCTATCATGAAAGGACCAAACACATTGAAGTCGATTGTCACTTTGTGAGAGAAAGAATTCAACAAGGACTCATTACTACAAAGTACATATCAACAACTGATCAACCTGTAGATGTTCTTACAAAGGGACTGATCAAAGTTCAACACGAGTACCTAAAATCTAAGCTAGGAGTGTTTAATATTTTTCCACCACCTAGCTTGAGGGGGAGTATTAAATAATGTAAAGGGTATAGATGTTTATATGCTAAAGTTGTTAGGAAGTTAGTTAAACTGTTAATTACTGTTAGAGAGTTAGTTAAGATTAGAGTTAGGAGTTAGTTAAAGCGATAATACAGGGTTAAATATAGGTGTATAAATAGAATACTAATATGTAATTTCATATACACTTTTTCAAGGAAATGAGAAATCACATTTTGCTCTAGTTGATCTCTGTCCTCTCTATCGTCTTCTTCTTCATCTTCTTCTTCCTTTCTTCATTTCTTCATTTCTTCATTTCTGTTATTTCATTGAATCTTTACTCACCACTGTGTGAATTACTTCAGAAGGATCATTACTTCATTTTTTGATTATATTTCGGGTGGGTTTTTACGTTTAGTGGGCCGGGCAGGGTGTAAGGGCGGGTTTCTATATTTATTGGGGTGTTAATTATTTTATGTGATACAAAAATATAAAAAACTCATTATTGGAAGCTAGTTAGGTGTAGTAGTTAGTTTTTTTGGGCCATATTATAATTACTAGAAGTAAGGGGTCTCTATTATTCTTTAGACTTTCTAGCTACCTTGTTTATAGCGAGTTAGTTAGGGTTGTAAATGATAGTCGGAAACAGTTGGAAGTTTCCTAATTCTCTCGTCTAACATGGTATCAGAGCCATGGAGACTGATTCGTGAAGCTTTCTGATTTTGCTCAACTAATTGATTACTCAATTTAGTCGCTTAATCTTTATTTAAGATTTTTTGTTGTTGTAATTTTTTCAATTGAGAAAATTGCTTGCTCGAATTGGTGCGTCAATGGCAATAGAGAAGATCGATCATACACATCTACTTTTTTTTCAACCTTCCGACACGCCGGGCTTGATTCTAATTCCAATTCAGCTCACATGTTCAGAAAACTATGGATTGTGGAGCAGATTGATGCGTCTTGACCTCAAAACTAAGAGAAAATTAAGGTTTGTAGTATGAGCTTATGCTAAGGAGCCATTCGAGGAAAATCTCCATGAGGAATGGAAAACTTGCAACGCAATAGTGCACAACTAGATTATGAACTCTGATTTCCAGTTGAGTTAGTTTGTCTGGAAGGTTCTTCCTCTTAGATTAGCATTCAAGGTAGTGGAATCAACAGTTAGCTGATTTCATGGCCAGAATTCCCTCTGTTTTTCCTCATGTATCATCAAAGGAAATGCATGTTCCATGGATGGCAGAGGATTCATCATGAGTATGCTTCCTCGAACAACTATATAAACTTCATTGAGTCCCATTAGAAATTATATCAGTCTTCTATCTTGTTCTGCTTTATGCATACTTTCCTTTGCTCCGCGGGTACACACGCAACTACAATAAATTTTAATACTCAGAGTATTCAACTCTTCCCATAGGTTCTTCATTTTTGTGCGGTAACCAATGATGTCAGGCACTCCTTGACTCAAGTCATTGATCTTTTTCTCTAGATTTGTATACTTTAGCTCCATTCGAGAGATTATCTATCCTCCAGTTCCTTTCAAAACTCAACATAATCACTCACATACTCGACACTGTCAGCAATTCGAGAGTTTAGAATCCATGAGGTGACCATATTATCACATCTCTCCCACTGACGAAATTATGGAGATGTTGCATCGGGTCTCTTACGATCCCCGTTGATAAAACTAATTTTTTTTTTCACTGAAAGAGCTCTCACTATGCTTCTTCTCCATGAACGATATCCAATTCCGTCAAATAGAACATGTACTAGTGTAGAACCAGGACAGAAGGATGCATGTAAAGTGGGCTAGTTGTATCTATTACCGTCCATGTTGTTGCCGTCGTTGTCGTATCTTCAGTCTGTTCTAAAATAGCCATCAAAACTATGCAACATCAGTTAGATTGATGTGGATTGATGTTAGTGTAGCTGAAATGTAGCTCAATTTCTTCTATTTGTTGATGAATCGTCAATGCATGCGTCCGATCGAGATTTCCCCCAAATCTTTGGTTGACGTAAAACCCTAGGTTACTCAGTGATTAGAATCGACAGAAAAACAAAGAAGTGGTCGATGAAAGAACCTCCGCTCTGATACCATGTCAAGATTGTAGATATGAATTGAGCTTTGTATCTCCTCAAATGGAGGATTCAGCAGCTTCTAGAAGATGGAGTTTGTAGAGAGAGAAATGAGAGATGTAAAGAGTCTCTGAGTTTGTGAAATGAAATTCTAAGTCTTGTATTGAGTATTGTTCAGTTATATACAAGTGTACAGCTAAGATACAACTGAAAAGAAAAATAGAACTCCACTAATGTACTAACAGACTATACTAACTAACACTAACTAATGATATGCTGACTCAGCTCAATTACGTATAAATATAGTCTTAATAGGATTTTAGATATATTATTTATATATTTTTAAGTAAATTTTCTTATACAAATACAAGATCTAAGCCAAACTTATTGAATTTTGCCGATCCCGTCCTTGGCCCCAACCAACCAACCCCTCTCAAGAAAATAAAAGGCAGAAGGTGATTAAAAGTCTGTTGCCAAAATATCGAAGTAGGGTTGCTTGTCCGTTTTAAGGTACAATTTGATGAATCCAAAAAAAAGATATTCAATTTAATAAAGGCAATATTGAAATTGGATCTTGTCCAAATGAAATTAGTCAATATAACCTTGAATAATTCCAAAGGACTCACTTTACAAATAAATATACATGATGTTATTTGTCAGTGCTATACTGTTTATGCACGTCAATCCACTGTTATCTCTCCTAATATAATATAAACATACTTAAATAATAGTCTTACTCAGTACTAATGCACTCAGAGATTAATGCCCCAATGTTCTTGCAGAATCTTAACTTTCGAATAAATATGAAAAAATTATCGCAATCATCTTTTTACTGTCGCTGTAGAGATTGTCCAAAAATTAAGAAGTATTACTTTCCCATTTAAAGTTTTAAACAATACAAAAATAATTTTAGTAAATTCAGGTCTTTTTCTCTGTGGTGCATATACCAATCTTCTTCTTTTTGGAAATTCTTATGAACAATATAAGACTTTACATGCATTATTTTAGTAATTTACTTTATTAGATAAATCCACTAGCATTAAATAGTAGAGATAAAAGGAAAAAGTTAATCACCCAGCAGTTATAAAATTCCTCCAGTACATTATCTTCGCGAAATAGCAACTGAGTTTGGCCAAATTGCTCCAAAAAAGTAAGACTTAATCATTATATCCTAAAGCAATATTCTTGGCTGAATATATTAGCAATAAGCTAGCTCGAAGTTTCTTTTCTGGAATAGCTTTTTCAAACGATCGAGGAATATCTACTTGTCTTAGTACATAAGAAGCATGAATGATAAAGTGGTCCAAGAAATTCCGTGAGTTCTTCTGGAAAAGTTTCTTCTTAATATATATACTCCATCTCATTGAATTCTCTTAATTAGATTGTAGAAAATAGAATTGCCTTTTTTAAACAATATATATATTTTTGAATCTGAGTTGAGTTTAGTTAGGATTTGGTTGACTGTCATGCATCATTATTACCATTACAAAAAAACAGAAAGAAGAAAAGGGAGGTGAAGTGACATGATCTGTTAACGTTGTATAAAGCAAACATCAACGTGTCGAAGGGCCAATACTCAATTATTTGGGATTAGACTTTTTGTGACAAAACTGAGAAACACAACTTTTATGTTTGAACAAGGCAACCGTTGGAAAAAAAAGGATTGAACGCATGCAAACTTTACAGCATGTTGATAGATTTAATTTGTTCCTTTTACTCCTGTATTTTTTGGCCCGATTTAGAGTGAATTAATGTTACCAGTTAATTCAAACACACTAGGTTATAGTTTAAATATACATAATTTGTCCGCTTTTTACCTACCTATTGAATTATACTACCTCTAAGTATTGTTGTTCCTGTAATGATGCCGCCTATATATACAATTGGCAAACGAGAGATACCAAGTTATGCTTTTCTAAGACATTCTTCCTGATTATTCCATATCATCATAGATATCCCTTCTGTATTAGATATATAGTTCACGATATTTTTATGAGATTATCATGTTAAAGATTATGACGTGTGTTGTTTAAATTATGATGTAACATGAATGTATCTGCTTATACGCCCAATTACTCCAGAATACATATTGGATAGTATATTAATATTTTTATAGGGAAAAATACATAAGTTACCCCTTAAAATTGTCGCCTTNTTTTTTTTTTTTTTGTAATGTATGTCCCTACATCTTAGATTTTGGTAATGGGTTGACCCTATACTACACGTAGTCTTTTTTTTTTTTTTTTGGGCTTTCATGGTTCACATGCTGTACAGGACCCAAAATCCCTGTCAACAATGGGTCCATTTCATTCAGAAGGATAAAAGTCTTTTAATTTTCTGCCACCAATATTTTGCAATGTCTTGAATCATGATTTCGTCCTTCAAATCTTTGTACTCTCTTACAACTCGATGAAAAGTTCGTCTTCTTTTAAACTTTGTACAATTCAAATCCAATTTCATATTTACCTATAATATTCCATTGTCCTCCGTACTATATACTTGTATCGGGAAATGTTAGTTATCATCTCTGGATTCACTTGAAATAATGTAAATACTTCTTTGCTTGCCCAAAGTAAAAAAACCTTCCTCTTGCATTAATCAAATCTAATCAATACAAACAAATCTCTGTTCATCCTAAAAGATATTAACAAAATTCGGATTATGATGGTGGGAATATCTAATTTTCATGCTACGTTCCAACAATAGTTTCTTAAATAAATTTTACATATTCTAATTAGTTGTCTCGAATTACTAAAGTAACAAAATTGACAAAATAGTGAGTGTTGCTCATAAAGTTTTAGACAATTTAAAGAAATTAAACAGTCGAATGTCTTAATGATAATGTAATTTGAATGAAGTTCGAAATGAGACAAGGGTCTTGATAATGTTATTACTTAAAAGTTAAAAGTAAGCCTTTTAACATGGTAATTGAGAGATTTTTGGGTGCGATTGGACACCACAACTTTTAGACAGTCTTAAGTGATTAGACACCAATAACTGGAACTATTTTAACTGCGAAATTCTACAGTTGATGACTTGTGATTTTTTCATTGTGTCGTTATACAATCATATTGCAGATCATGTGAAAATGGGTCTTGTTTGACCAAAAAAGTATCAAATCTTTTGTTAAACTAATTAAACAAGAAAATAATAGGTAAATCCTAGTTAAACATAATAGGTCCTAGATCTATAACACGTGCTTGTATAAATAACACAGAATGACATTTAAACCAATTTAATACAAATGGTATTAAATGATACTATTATGAATGAGTGGAAAAACAATGATGAGTGATAACCAGGGATTTGTACCTATTATTTACTCTTGTTTTCTTAGGTTTTGAGGTAAAATTGCATTAAGATACTCCCGAAATTTAATGCAAGGTGTTTAAATTGCAGGATTTGAGTTAAATTGAAGATATTGACTAAAGATGACTCAAACAGGAGCAAACTTGCACTGCTCAGAAACCCAGTAAAAGCGCTGAGAGCGCTACTATTCCGATGCAGTGGAAGCCACTTCGCTGTAGCGGAATTCCATTCGCTGCCCCAGTCCAAACTTCAAAGAGTTGGGTTTTTGGGACCCTTGTTAGCCGTTGTCCACGCCATTATTCCGCTGCAGCACTGTCATCATCGCTGCAGCATTCAACAATCCGATGGGAGCGGAATTCAAAGATCAGAGAATTGCCAAAATGGGGTTTTCACAGTAGCGCGGTCAGCGGTTAAATTCCACTGCCGCGCTTTCAGGTTCCGCTGTAGCGCTTCAGTTTTCCGCTGGGAGCGGAATGAAGATTCAGAGAGGCAGCCAAATCCCAGAACGCGACAATGTTTATAATTCCGCGGCAGCGAAAGTCTTTCCGCTGGGGTGCTTAGAATTCCGCTTGGAGCGAAATCTCCGTAGGGGCAATTTTGTCCAGTATTTTCAACCTTGCATAAATGCTACTTTTTCTCATTTTTAGGTTATCAGACATTGTAGGGAGCTCGTGAATAGTGTCTTTTTACTGTTTTGAGTAATTTTAGCTTAGATTCTACCATTATTATTAGATTTTATTATTGTAATAAACTTTTATGGCTTTGATTTCATCTTCTAGAGTAATAAACTCACATTGCATAACTCCCTGTGGATATCGATCCCGACCCTGTCGGGTAAAAGCTGCTTCGACCTTGCCTTACTACTTAAGAGTGGTATAGGTGGGCGTAGATCACTTTTTGGCGGCGTTGCCGGGGAGTTAAGATGATGTTGACTATCTATTTGATTAGTGGTGTAGATTGTTTTTCTTTCCTTCTTTTTGTTAACTTGTGTGTTTCAATCGATACAGGTACTTATGGCTGATCCTTTGGCAAATATTATACCGGGGGAGGAGGTAGATGATACCGGGGAAGAGGAGTTGCATCAAATTCCTCCAGCTCAACGACGGGGCTGACAGGCCAATGTCAATGATAATATTCCAGACCTTCCCCCGCCTCCTCCAAGAGTAGCTCCTCGGGTGCTTCCGAACGAGGGGTATGCCAGTGCAATTGTCCCACCCAGAATTCGGGCGAGCAATTTTCAAATCACTAATGTCATGTTGACACTTCTGGAGCAGCGATGGTATTTCACAGGAGCTCCCCATCAAAATGCCTACAAGCACATAAAAGGCTTTGTGGACACATGTTGGCGGAGCAAGCAAACCAATGTATTAGAGGATGCCGTGAGGCTCAGATTATTTCCTTTCTCTCCCCGAGGGAAAGCACTGGATTGGCTTGAACGACTCCCCAATCATTCTATCTCTACCTGGGATGAGTTGGCGGATAAGTTCATTGCCAAATTTTTCTCTCTCGGACACATGGCAGCCTTGCAGGATGAGATATTGGCATTCAAGAAAGATCCAAATGAGCCCCTTCACAAGATTTGGGAGTGCTACAAAACTATGGTCAAAGAATGCCCTAACAATGACATGACTGAGGCCATGATACAACAAACGTTCTACCGAGACATTAATACGACCAATCAGTGTGTGGTCAACCAACTAGCTGGGGAAAACTTCATGAAGCTATCTTACAATGAGGCATGAGATGTTCTGGATGAAATGGCTGACACTTCGTGAGCATGGCAAAGTCGGGCTAATGTGCCCCAGGGTGATCCAAGTGTGATAAATCTCCGTAAAGAGCTTTATGACCATGGACATGCCATTGCCGAGCTTACCACTACCATAATCAACTTGTTAAGGCGCAACTTCAACAAATACAAAGGCCAAAACAAGTGCATGCTATGGAGGGGGTAAATCTTTTGGTTAACAAGCGAAGGCCACGAGGAAATCAAATGCAAAACAACAATGACCAATGCGAGCAAGGAGCAAGTGGGTACAATAATGAGGATTCCTATGATGAGCAAAATGAAAATGTGATGTATGCCAACAATTTCCAAGGGCAAAGGAACAATCAAAGGAGAAACCAAAATTGGAACAATCAAAGGCAAGGAAACTGGAACAACAATAACAACAATAACAACTCTAGCAATTGGGGGAACAACAATCAACAATGGGGAGACAACAACAACAATTGGAACGGGAACAATAATAGTAATTGGGGTGGCAACAGTAATCGGGGGCCGGGCTTTCAAAGGCCCCCGACGTATCAACAACCCAACAATCCGCCCCCGTATCAATCCCAAGGTCAAAGTTCATCAAGCAATGATATGGGCCGGATCGAGCAAATGTTCAAACAAATAATGGAACGAAATGCGGATTCGGATGCTCAAATTGCCTCCCACACTACCTCAATCCGCAATCTTGAGGTCCAAATGGGAAAAATATCACAAGCCTTGAACACTCGCCCGAAGGGGGTACCACCTAGTGACACGGTGGTGAACCCTAAGGGTGGTAACAACAACAACAATACCGACATGCAATGGCGGTGACCACAAGGAGTGGTCGAGGTGGTGAGGCTAGTTCTTCAAAGCAAAAGATGGTTGTTAGTGATGATGATGCCTTGAAACATGATGTGGTTCCTATTGAGGTTGAACATGTGGTAGAAGAACCAGTGAATAGTGAAGTGAGGATTGACATCAATGACCATGAGGAGGAAACACAAAATGACTTGAACCCGTCTAAGGAACACGTAATTGACATACCCGAGCCGGTTGTGCCAAAAGACAAGGCTCCATTACCTAGGCATCCTCCCCCTTATTCTCAAATATTGTCTAAGCAAAAGACAGAGAATCAGTTCAAGAACTTCATAGATATGATGAAGAGTTTGTCCATCAACGTACCATTAGTTGAGGCTCTTAAACCAATGCCCGGGTACGCCAAGTTTATGAAGGACTTGGTCACAAAGAAGAGATTCATGGAGTGAGAGACAATCAAGATGACCCACCAAGTGAGTGCAATTGTGCACTATATGGCACCCAAACTAGAGGATCCCTGAGCATTCACTATTCCTTGCACTATTGGCAGTGCGGACTTTGCCAAGGCATTGTGAGACTTGGGTGCTAGTATCAATTTGATGCGTTATTCTATCTTTAAAACCTTGGGAATTGGCCAACCTAAAGCAACTTCTATGCGACTTCAAATGGCAGATCGAACTATGAAGCGACCCTTGGGTATCATTGACGATGTTTTGGTGCGAGTCGACAAATTCATCTTGCCCGCGGATTTTGTAATATTTGATTGTGAGGTAGATTATGAAGTGCCAACCATTTTGGGAAGACCTTTACTAGAAACGGGGAAGACCTCAGTAGATGTGAAGGTCGGTGAGCTCACCTTCCGGGTGGGCGATGAAAAGGCCGTTTTCCATGTTTGCAAGTCAATGAGGCAACCAAATAGTACGGAGGTGTGCTCTTTTGTGGATCTAGTTGCTGAGGTAATAATTGATGAAACAAGCTCAATGATCAACGTGGAGGATCCCATGGAAGCGATTTTATTGAATCATGAAGATGTAGTGACGGATGGCTTGATTGAGTGTACAGATGCATTGCAAGGCATGGGTTCTTATTCTTATGGACCCCGCAAGATATCTTTGGATTTTCAAAATTGGAAGACTCCACCGACAAGGCCCTCAATCGAGGATCCACCAACCTTGGAGCTGAATCCTCTTCCACCACACCTCAGGTATGAGTTCTTAGGACCTACTTCTACTTTCCCTATTATACATTCTTCTTGCCTAACCCAATTGCAGGTAAATTCTACACTTGAAGTGCTCCAAAGGAGAAAGAAGGCCATATGTCAGAATCTAGCTGATATTCGAGGCATAAGCCCCGCCTTATGTATGCACAAAGTAATTCTTTAAGATCATGAAAAGCCCTCCGTAGAACATCAACGGAGGTTGAATGAGGCAATGCAGGAGGTGGTCAAAAAGGAGATAATCGAGTGGCTCGATGTTGGGGTCATCTACCCAATCTCTGATTGTGCTTGGACTTTTCCAGTACAATGTGTTCCAAAAAGGGTGGCATGATAGTGATGTAGAATGAAAAGAATGAGTTGTTCCACTCGAAGAGTGACTGGTTGGAGGGTTTGTATGGATTACAAAAAACTGAACAAGGTGACCCGAAAGGATCACTTTCCTTTTCCATTCTTGGACCAGATGCTTGATAGACTTGCTGGGAGAGCTTTCTATTATTTCTTGGACGGGTATGCAGTCTACAATCATATACTTATATCCCCATAAGATCAGGAAAAGACAGCCTTCACCTGTCCCTACGGGACATTTGCTTTTTCAAGGATGCCATTCGGTTTGTGCAATGCACCCGCCATATTCCAACGGTGCATGATGGCAATTTTCACGGATATGGTAGAAGATTTCTTCGAGGTGTTCATGGACGACTTCAGCGTGGTCGGGGACTCATTTGAGGAGTGTTTGCAAAATCTTGATAAATTCTCGCCTGGTGTGAAGAAACCAACCTTGTATTGAATTGGGAAAAATGCCATTTCATGGTCGAGGAGGGAATAATCCTCGGACATAAAATCTCAAAAGATGGCATTGAAGTGGATAAAGCCAAGATCGAGGTTATCTCCAAGTTGCCTCCTCCAACTTCGGTGAAGGGAGTCCGTAGTTTCCTTGGGCATGCGGGATTTTACCGGAGATTCATTAAAGATTTTTCAAAAGTGGTAAATTCCATATGCAAGCTATTGGAGAAAGATGCCAAGTTGAGTTCAATGAGGAATGTATTCAAGCCTTTGACTTGTTGAAGAATAAGTTAACTACCACACCAATAATCACCGCGCTAAATTGGAGCTCTCCTTTCGAGATCTTGTGTGACTCAAGTGACGTGGCGGTGGGTGCGGTCTTGGGCCAACGGGTGAACAAAATCTTTCATCCCGTATATTATTCAAGCAAAACCATAGATTCTGCCCAAGTTAACTATACCGTCACGAAAAAGGAGTTGTTGGCTATTGTATTTGCTATGGAAAAATTTAGGCCTTACCTCATGGGCACCAAGGTGATTGTGCACACCGATCATGCGGCGCTCCGGAACTTAATGATGAAGAAGGATTCAAAATCTAGGCTTATGAGGTGGGTCTTATTGCTCCAAGAATTTGATCTAGAAATTGTTGATAGAAAGGGAGTAAAAATCAAGTTGCCGATCATCTATCTCGGTTGGAGGAGCAAGGAAGGTCTAATGATGGCCTTGAGATCAATGATGCCTTTCCGGATGAGCAGCTTCTCTCAGTCTCTATGCAAGACATGCCATGGTTTGCGGACATTGCCAACTTTCTAGTTACCGGCGTTGTCCCGTGTGAGCTCTCTTCTAACCAAAGGAAGAAGCTTAGACAATACAACTTGGATTAATATTGGGATGAGCCGTATTTGTTCAAAATATGCAATGATGGAGTCATTTAGCGATGTGTCCCCGAGGAGGAGCAATTGACCATTATTGATTCTTGCCATTCCTCGCCCTACGATGGTCATCACGGTGGGGTAAGGAAAACTTCTAAACTGTTGAGTTGCGGGTTTTATTTGACAACTTTGTACAAAGATGCAAGTGACTTGGTAAAGAGGTATGACGAATGTCAAAGAGCGGGTGGTATATCAAAGAAGGATGAAATGCCCCTCACAACGATCCTTGAGGTTCATATATTTGATGTGTGGGGCATTGACTTCATAGGTCCTTTTGTCAGCTCGTGTGGTAATACCTACATTCTTGTGGCTATGGATTATGTTTCAAAATGGGTCGAGGCCGTGGCTTTTCCCAATAATAAAGCCCGAAGTGTAGTTGGTTTTCTTAAGAAAAATATATTCACACGATTTGGGGCACCTCGGGCTATCATAAGTGACGAGGGATCTCATTTTTGCAATCGGGATTTTGATACGTTGCTTGCCAAGTATGAGGTAAATCACAAAGTGTCCACTCCTTACCATCCTCAAACTAGTGGGCAAGTTGAAGTCTCAAATCGTGAAATCAAGAACATTTTGTCCAAGACCGTGAATGCAAATAGGATTGATTGGTCAAGAAAGCTTGATGATGCACTTTGGGCATATAGGAGTGCCTTCAAGACCCCGATTGGTATGTCACCGTACCGGTTGGTGTATGGAAAGGCATGTCACCTCCCGATCGAGTTGGAGCACAAGGCACTTTGGGCTTTGAAGAAGTTGAACTTGGATTGGGACACTGCTTTTGGCACCAAACACTTGTTGCGGCCAAACTCACACGCAAGTATACGCGGTAGTCAAGTAATAATGTGACTAAAAGTCGGATGCCGAATCCACGAGGACTTGTGATTAACTATTAACTAAATTAGACTATCTTAATTATCTAAACAAGGATTAAACCTAAATGTGGTGATGCTAAAGTAATTAAACTAAAAAGAAAATAACTAATGAACTTTAAACAGAGGAAGGAAAGATTTTTATATTATCAATGTGATGAAAACGATCTAGGGTTATGGGCTATCTAACATTCCTATTGTATTATTCAATCGAATTGACTAACTAATTATCTAGTTTATTGGTTATCATGGTTAATATTGCTCATAAGAATGTGTCGTGTTCTTACTCGCCTATTCAAGCTGACCTAATGCCTATATGTTTATGGAATTAGAACTAGCAAGAACGCATTTATAATTCCTGTAAATTAACCAAGCAAGATAATTAAGTATATGTCTATCCTAACCGCGAATCTGTTCCCCGATGCCCAGGTTTAAGAACTTGCTCTACTCAATACTATATGCAATATAGAAGTCCCACTTTCGAGTTCAACTCTAGATTCGTAGATAATATTCAATTGGTGATCAAGCAATCAAATAATTCAGCACGAGATTGAATAAATAAACCAATACGATAAATCAAGAAATCAAAATCAATATTCGAAAAATAATAGTCATGAAAGAACCACAACCCTAGAACGTGAAATTTAGATCCACATAGACATGGTAGCCAAACAACAAATCATACAAATAAACACAAAAATTACTAAGTTTGGTGGAAGAAAAGATGAAACTTGGCCTCCACGGCGGCTCTGTTCTTGTGTTTTTCCTCTCAAAAACGTCATCTCCTTCTAAAATAGGTTTAGGACCCCTTTTATACGAGTTGGAGGTGTGTAGAGCCGAAATAACCAAGTCCCGGATGAAATAGGACAAGTCCCCGCTCCGAGCGTCCAGGGCAGCGCCTAACACTGGCCCCGGCGCACAAAGCAGTAACGATTTTGCCGTTTCCTTCTTGCTGCGTCATTCTTCATTCTTATTTAAATCTAACTTTCCATTCCTTTCACGTTTTTGTCTTTGTTATTAGTTTTCAATCCTTTCATTGTCACTTAATAGCATTTTGTTTCATTTGTCTTCTTTCTTCCTCATTTGTTTTTTTCTTTGTCATCAAATAATCAAAGGCCCCTTGTTATAATGCATAAAATACACATTAAATATTTACTTTGCTCCAAAATTTTGTCTTCAACGTACCTACACATAAAATAGACTCAATTAAGCACAAATATAGTATAGTTTAGCATTAAAGCATCTAAAATGTGAGGTAAATAATGCACTAAAAATACAAAATTATAGTCAAACATCACCAGCTCTTCACAATGATAAAAAGGCGGTTAGCGGTAAAATTCCGCTGCCACACTTGGTAAGTCGGTGGGGGCCAATTTTGCAAGTATAAATATAGAGGGTCTCCCTTGTTTTACCCTTTTCACTCATTTGCATCCCAGACCACTGTTATTACTGCTCATCACATTCATTATACATCCAAGATTCACTCTTCTCACGATTTAACATCCTACATCATCATCTAACAAGTGGTATGTTCATAATCTTTGATTTTAATTGTATATCTTTTTCATCTTTTTGTTTGTTTTTCTTAATTTTCTTGTCTAAATCAAAGTTATTGGAGACCTAATTCTTAAGCATGATTTACCAAGAGGTTATAAACAATGGGGTAGTGCTTTATTCTGCCTAAGGGTATATAGGATTCTTATTTGGTATTTCACGTCCAATTTCATGAACATGGTAAAACCCTAGTTTTGAAACCTACTGTCAGTGCGCGTTCATTTTGAATTCCGCTGCAGCGGACCAAATATCCGCTGACAGCCAAATCATCTGAGGCTTAAATTTTTGACTGCTAATTTCCGTTGCAGCGGTCAAAAATCCGCTGACAGTGGTGGCCTTTCACTGAAGCGGACATTTTGCCACTGGAAGCGGTTTGCAACTTCAGAGAATAGGGGTAGTCTGATTCCCCTCCTTTCGCTGCAGCGGCCAGTTTTCCGCTGACAGCGGTGGCCCTTCCCCTGTAGTGGTTACTTTTCCGCTGACAGCGAAAGTCTTTTTTGAGCATTGTTTTGTTCTCTTCAACACTAATATATGTGCTTTCATTGGGCACTTGTAGACCATGTTTTAACAAACTTCATTGACATGTTTACAGAAAATGGTTAGATCACGAGGTGGAGCTGACAAGCAACCAGGGAGGGGTGATTCTTCTAGGGGTGGGGGCAAGGGTAAACAACAGGCAGCACCCCTAGGCCCGACAAAGGCTATTGGCAAAAAGCAAACACAAAGAAGGCCAACTCACGACCCTTCAAAAACCAGTGAATATGTTCCCTCCCGGGAGGCTTCATAGGGGAACAATGGTGCAACCTTGGTAGAGGCTTTGTCCCAACTCAGGAGGCTTGTCAACGAGCCTACTTCCTCATCTTTTTCTGACAGCCTGGGTCTATCCAGTGACTCCTCACCCCCTCAGGACACGGGTGCATCAGCTCAGTCCACCGCACCTGCTTCTATCAACCTTAACAGTTCTGATGATACATCGGATGATGGCAGGGGTGGTGACACCCAAGTACAGGCAGGGGGACTACTCCGGACAAGAAATCCATCAATGTGGTAGGATCAGTTTGTCTCTGAACTGGCCTATAACAAATTCAGAGAGTGGTGGCATCAGAGGTCACTTGTTTCGGAGAGGCCTTTCATTGATAGGGATCTTCTACCCCATAACCCGAATGTGAAAAAGCAATTTGAAGAAAGGGTGGGGTGGAAGTTCTTCACTAGCACGGTCGAGGATGCAAATTAATATGTTGTGAAAGAGTTTTATTCCAGTGTCGCCCACACAAAAGGGGCACATCTCTTACCCAGGTTCGGAACAAGAAGATTTTGTACAGTGGTAGTTCATTCAACGACTATTCTGGTTTTGATAATGAAGATGAGACTCGCTACCAGGAGAAAGTGGACTTAGGGGATTTGGCTCGTCCTTGGTTGGCTTCTGTCATTGCTATCCCCGGGACTACTCCGGCTAGGTTTTCCTAGGGGCCATTATCTACATGAACACACTCAGCTTCGAGGCTAAGGGTTGGGCGACCTTTGTTTGCAGCCGAATAGATCTCATCCTTCATGACAGTGACATGCCACTCTCACGTGCTCTTATTGTGGGAGCGACTATGGATGGCATCCCGATCAATGTCGGGAATATCATGGCTAGGGTGATTGACAGGATAATCCAAAAGCATGAGAGATCTTATCCCTTTCCCAACTTCCTCACCGTGTACTTTAAGGACATGGGAGTTGAGGGAAGGGACTTTGATATCACGGTGAGGCTGAAGTCAGCATTC
The DNA here is from genome assembly GCA_005239495.1 of Nicotiana undulata. Taxonomy (NCBI): domain Eukaryota; kingdom Viridiplantae; phylum Streptophyta; class Magnoliopsida; order Solanales; family Solanaceae; genus Nicotiana; species Nicotiana undulata. The sequence continues at coordinate 46,351 of ML254473.1, read as the reverse complement.
TCCTGGTACAGTTTGAAAGGTCCCGACAATCCCAAAGCCAAAGGAAAAGCCACCACCTCTATTGCTCCTGGTAATTCTACTGTTGCTGAGCCTTCCGCTGTTGCCGAGGGTTCCACTACTACTAGGGGAACACTTGTTGCTGCCATCCCGGAGTCTTCCTCTGGTCCTTCCATTGCCATTCCAGTCTCAGTGCCTACATCTTCCACATACCCTCAGACTGCTTTGAGGGTGTCTCAGACACTAGCAGGTATCAACAACTGGTTGCAGGTAGCTTCTTCTAAGCTCACTGATCTTTCTACTATCATTGCAGCTCGGTCAGCTCCAACATAGATTCAGTTGCCTCCAACATTGGAGGAGACCTTGAGGAGTCTGGTTGATAACGAGAAGAAGATTATGGAGACCCTAGACAAGCATGAGAAGGAGATTCATTCTTTGGGAAAATCTGTGAAGAAAATGAAGAAGTCTCGGGATGATATGAAGAAGAGTCAGGTGGAGATGAAGAAGACTCATGATTATTTGAAGAAGGAGGTCGCGAAGCTCATAGCGGCGGGGGACATCCCCCTTGATTTATTGATAGGATATTCCGCACCTACTGATCAGGCTACACAGGTTCAGGAGCAGGAGTTTACCTCAACCCCAGTTCACAGAGGAGTCATCCCGCAAACTGATGACATGGAGATCCAGCTCGAGGATCCATCGGAAGAGGCCTCCTCACAGCCACAAGACCCTGCTCCAGCCACTGCCATTGTGCCTTCTTCTACAGCTGACCTAGACCCCATGTAGACTGAGGCATCCTAGGGAGTGCTCTTTTACTCTCTCACCCCTTTACCTTTTCTATATTTTTGTGCATTTAGCATTGAGGACAATGTTAAGCCTTGTTGGAGGGGGTGGACTCTATATGGTGATACAGAAAATTTGACATATTCTGGGTTGTAATAACTTCTGATACGATTTTCTTTTCTTTATTTGCATTTACGTACTTTTAGTATGTTTTACCTTTGGTATGTATATATTCAGTTTCCTTTTTTATGTATATATTCATTCCCCTTTTGATGTATATTCGTCTTAATCCCCTATTGTATATATTCATTTCTACATTTTTGTACTTTTACTTTATAACTTCTTTTGTTTTTCCATTTATAGTTTAGCTTCTTATTTCGTTTAGTATCTTCCTTTTGAATTTATAGCTTCTTCTTTACTTTTTCGTTATTAATAAGCCCTTGGTTTTCTTAAGGCCACAGTTCTTTCCAAGGGTGAAAATTGTGTGAACTGGGTGTCTTTTCCCTACGATGGATGGTGTGACGACCTTTTTAAGGGATTGAGTCCGTTCTTCGTTTTGTTTTTGCTTTCCTTTGTTTTGGTAGTATTGAATAAATATGACTCAGATAAGCTTCACTTGGCACCAGCATACTTACCTTTGACCTCATGGTTAGAGACAAGTTACAGACGAGTCTAGTTCTAATTGTGACCCTTAGAGTCTTGAGTTGACTAAAACTATTGTCAGGGGGTCTTTTTAGCCATATGTGAGTCTTCAATACCGAGGTTGTTGTGGGCCCTCGACTCGATGCTATTTAACGATCCTGAGGTTTGAGAGATGAGGGTTGAACTGCATATCCCGAGTGTCATGCTTGAAAGTCTAGAACTTGACCCAAGTATTTTTTTAAGCGAAATGTTAAGTTAGCTCAACTTGTGAAATGATCATAGGCTCTCCTTGATTCCCTGTTGAAATTAAAGACTTCCATAGCCTACCATGACAATATCCTTAGTCAACCCCTTTTGAGTCTAAGCATTTTTGTTGAAACCACGTTACAAACCTTAATCCTTTCTCTAATGACCCTCTCTTGGCACCCATTCTTTCCTTGAACACTCATGATGAATAATAGTCAAAATCATAAGTTTGGGAGAGAGACGAGGAAATCCAAAGTGATGAAAGGAGTTGTCGTAAAAGGAAAGGCCAATAAAAGGTTGAAAAGCAAAACAAAAGAAAAGTAAAGGTTGAAAGGATTCAATAATACAAAGTTGAAAAGGCTTGGAATGATTAAAAAAAAGGAGAAAGTGAGCCTAAAGTTAAAGAAAGAGCGAAAATGAGTCTCTCTAAGTTTCCCAAGGAAGAGAAAATGACTCAAAGAGTCAAGAAAAACATGAGTCAAAATGTGAAAATTGAGTGCTTAAGGAGGGATGTTGTATCGTAGTTCATCATGTCCAAATTTGATCCAAAAAGTCTTAATTTCATCTTGTTAAAGCCCTATAGGATCTCAAGTAGAGTGAGCTTATATTTGTGGTGATTTACACGAGGGTCAAGCCTATGGTACTTAAAGCCGGACTTGTGGCATTCTTTTGAGAGTTAAGAGCGCACCTCTTGATAATCCCAATTCTGAGAGTACATTCTATATGGTGAGATGAGCTCATGGAGAAGAGAGGAGAAAGAGTCTAGGATCCACAGTGATTTAGGTGAAAGAGAGAAGCTCTTTGTTGAATTGAGTCAACTCTTGAAGCTTTGGTGTCACATTAGACCTAGTGAACTAAAAAAGTCATTGCATAATGTTGTCAATAATGCATTTGTGTTGAGGGTAATTGTTAGTCCCAATTGAAGCTTGATGATGTCACATTTGAAAACCTGAAATACTTTTTCTTTTGTTTACGGAGGTGGGAGTTATCTTATTTGCTTGAGGACAAGCAAAGACTTAAGTTTGGGGGAGTTGATAACTAGGGATTTGTACCTATTATTTACTCTCGTTTTCTGAGGTTTTGAGGTAAAATTGCATTAAGATACTCCAGAAATTTAATGCAAGGTGTTTAAATTGCATGATTTGAGTTAAATTGAAGATATTGACTAAAGATGACTCAAACAGGAGCAAAACTTGCACTGCCATAAATCCAGTAAAAGTGTTGAGAGCTCTAAAATTCCGTTGCAGCGAAAGCCACTTTGCTCTAGCGGAATTCCATTCGCTGCCATGGTCTAAACTTCAGAGAGTTGGGTTTTTGGGACCCATGTTAGTTGTTGTCCACGCCATTATTCCGCTGCAGCGCTGTCTTCGCCCCTGCAGCGCTCAATAATCCGCTGGGAGAGAAATTCAAAGATTAGAGAATTGCCAATATGGGGTTTTCACAATAGCGCGGTCAGCGGTTAAATTCTGTTGCCGCGCTTTTAGGTTCCGCTGTAGCGCTTTTGTTTTCCGCTGGGAGTGGAATGAAGATTCAGAGAGGCAGCCAAATCCCATAACGCGACAGCGTTTATAATTCCGCGGTAGCGAAATTCATTCCGCTGGGAGCGAAATCTCCATAGGGAAATTTTGTCCAGTATTTTCAACCTCGTATAAATACTACTTTTTCTCATTTTTAGGTTATCAGACATTGTAGGGAGCTCGTGAATAGTGACTTATTACTTTTTTGAGTAATTTTAGCTTAGATTCTACCATTATTCTTATATTTATCTTTGTAATCAACTTTTATGGCTTTAATTTCATCTTCTATCTTAATTTCTTCCATAAAAATGAGTAGCTAGACCCATAAGCTAGGGTTGTGACCCAACCTTAGTGTGGGTAACTAATGGGTATTCTATTTTAGGATGAATTTGTGATTGGGTATTTGAGTTTTAGTCTATTTCATGCTTAATTCACTGAATTAGTGGTTGCAAACATCATGCCTTGTTGATTAGGGTTACTCTTGAGAAAGATGACCCAAGTCTAGGTAAAATAGGCTAACAAGGAATTGGGGTAAACGCAAGAGATTGATAGCCCCAATTAAAGGGTAGAGATTAGAGATAGTGATACCTGACTTGAGCCATTTTATTTGATTTATTGAAACACCCAATTGGGCTTGAGAAAGCCAATTCGGGCAAAGTCACCCAAGCTACTGAGAGGTCTTGGGTGACTAATTTAGTATGGGGTTATATCATATACCCATGATTCACAAATATCCTAGATGTTAGATCTAGTTAGATACTCACCTAGGAGTAAGTTGCAACCCTAGTGCCTTTTAATACTTGAGAAAAACCCACAAAAACACTGTAGCTAGTTTGACAGTAGTTACTTATAGTTTTAAACTTAGCATAGAAACAAAACCAACCATGTTTAGAAGGGAAATTAAGAACAAGAAACACCACTAAATCAAATAGGAACTCAACTCCCATTGCATAAATCCCTGTGGATATCGATCCCGACCCTCTCGGGTAAAAGCTGCTTCGACCTTGCCTTGCTACTTAAGAGTGGTATAGGTGGGCGTAGATCAATGAGCAATAAATATATTAAATGGAAATAAATGTAAATAGAGAGATTGATTCACCCAAATATTGAATGAGGTGGATGATTCTCTCTGACAACGATGTAAAACAAGTGGATATGCGAATATATGAGGTTTTCTCGTATCTGATGCGAGATAAGGTGGGATAAACATCAAATCGGATACTTATGGAAAGGTAATATTTTGTATTTTTGCTCTAGAGTCAACTTTTCATGAGAGTTCTTATCAACTAAAATATTACCTCCCTTTTGCCTTGTCTCTTATACTATTTATATGGGATACTCTAAAAAATCCTAAAAAGTACAAGAGAAGGAATATTCCCTTTGAAAGTTCCAAAGTTATACTAGCTATTATTTGACTTCCTGTTGCTCGACCTCAGCCCTAATGGGTTCTTTAACGGCTCAATCTTGTCAACCCTTGATCGACCTCGACTTAGTCGCCCGTGATGAGCTACAGTACTCACACTTGATCACCTCTTCATGGTGAATTTCCTCTGTCAAATTTTGACCCATATAGTTAGTCCCTCCACTTATCGAGGTTGTACTTTAGTCGGCCTCAATGATCGGACTTCATTAATCGCAGTTCTTGAGAAATTCAGACGAGGAGGTCGGGTAATAGTGAACACAGCCGAGGTGATGATGTGTCACTCTAAGAGACGCTACCAATAAGGCTAGTTAAGAGTGACGTCATAACCGCATGCATCATCATTACGTATCTTCCCGATGCATTGCATCGTTCCTCTTGCCCCCGCCATTTTGATTCTAGTGCTTTTGACGGTTGTTTGCATCGATTCGAGCGTTGTTGTTTTCTATAAATAAGAGGAGGTATACCCTTTGGAGGAAACTTCAAACTTTCTGATCTTTTGAACTGCACGTTGTTTCTTCTTCTTCTTTCTACGTTCATATTTTTTGCAACTTCCACCATCACCACTTATTCTATACTTTCGGTTCCATCGTATACATATTAGCAAAAGATGGATAGCGTATCTTCTAACCTTGAGATGACCTTGAACCCAGTTCCGTTGTCGGTGGCCATGCCCTCTGACGAAGGGGAGGCCATTGTTGTGGAGGATGAAAGCTTCCCTACTATGGAAGAAATCATTCCTCGTAACCCAGGCTCCAAGTCGGATTTTTCGAAGTCACTTGCGGATGCACCTGAGCCCGTGAAATCCGATATTGAATCAGCCCATATTGTCGCACTCAGGGCCAAATACAAAATCCCCGCTCACATTGACCTGATCCTAGATGGGGACGACGTGATCCAGGTTCATCGTCCCGGGTATTGCGCGTTTTATGCATACCCGTTACAAGTGGGTTACTCTATCCATTTCCTCCGTTGGAAGAGAACTTTTGCTTCTACCACGACATCTGTCTGGCCCAACATTCCCCCAACATTTACAAGCTCTTTCTATCTGCCATTTGTTGCATCTCTTCGCGCCAAGCTTTCATAGGGGCACGATGATACATCTTCGCCACCGCTGGACCAAGGGGCTGGTGGAAGGATTAGACGATAAGGTGAATCGTCGTTTTTGGGTCAACTTATTTTTCATCAAAATCGAGCACATGGTGGCGAGCCCTAATGGATTCCCTGAAGAGTGGAACTTTGCCCGTAGGTGCTTTTGTTGGTTGAAGTTTTTTTTTTGTTTGTGACGTGATCGTTCTTCTTTCTTTTGGTGTAGCAGAGATGCATCCTCCTACGTTGGTCGCCGATATTCGCGTTTAGGTGGCCCAAATCTTTCCCCACACGGTAGGGACGCGAGTGGTCGTCGTTCAACAAGAAATTTGGACCTAAGCCTTCTTCAATCGTTAAGCCAGGTTCCGATCTTTAATTACTTCGACCTCAATACTGTGCTCTTTTTTACTTACGCAGTTTTCCCTTTGTTGTTAGGTTGGAGATCTCCGAAAAAGGAGAAGTCTCCCATTCCCCATTTTCGCCAGCCAGTTGCCTTGACCGGGTCGCTACTCGTGCCAACTGCGGGCGAGGCCGTACAAACTGCTTCTTCTCAGACTCCGGCTTTGCGTAGGCCTGACCGTCGGGCAGTTGCTCCATCAGTGAAGACTCTAACTTTCCTAACATTGCATTTAGTAGACGAGTCTTTTCCGGGTGAGGAGGAAGCAGCTCAACTAAAAAGGCGGAGACATGAGGTTGGCGGAGTGGCTACGGAGAACGAGGAGCCAACGAGGTGCGATCACAAGCGGGCCATGGCCGAACCCGAGGGTGGCATTGTTTTGGGCGTATTGTCTCCACTCCCTTCAGTTGCGGAGATTGTTCCCCTGCTAGAGGTCGCCATGGAAAGAGGGTAATCAGAGGAAGCATAGGTCACCATGGAAGGAGGGCGGTCAGAGGCAGTAGAGGGATCTACCCGGAATATCGTCATTCCCTTGGACTACAACTTACTAACGAACTCAGAGAGTGTGGTCCCTATTTGGTTGCTCTTTCCACTGGCATCAAAATAGGACCTTATAGACGTTTAAGGATGCCGATCTGCCGTTAGGCATCTTCGGAATGGTCCTGAGGGTAAGTTTGCGCCTTTTTGTGTCCTCATATAGTTTTCTTTTTTTCTTTACCTTGTTCGTCTTTTCTGACTGCTTTCTGCCTGTTTACCAGAATCTCATTCTGGAGATGAGTGTGCCTGCTGAGAGGAGATGATGAAGGCTCTCTTTAGGGAGTATCGTACCAAGCATCGTGCGTTGTGCCGCCTGCTCGGCACGGATGGTAAGTTCTAATCTCTCAGGGATGAGCTGAAGTAGAAGGACGATGAGCTTGTGAGAGTCATCGATAGATGTAGTGAGCTTGAAGGAGCACTGAGAGTTAAGGAGGACGAGCTCGAGGTGAGCAAAGGGGTTGTGGCTGAGTGTGTCGACCTTCAGGATCAGGTGGCATCCCTGCGAGCTGAGCTTGAGCGGAGTACAACAAGAGCTAACGGCCTGAGTGGTGAGTTAGACGAAAAAATGCCAGAGTTGGGGAGAGTCGAGAAAGATAGGACGGCGGCTTTGGCAAAAGTGGCAGCATTAGAGGACTCTATCTGTGTCCTGATATCTGAGCAGGCAAATGAAGCGGAGATGGATGCCCTTAAGAAGGTGAGACTTTATGAACATATTGGTGGTCTAGAGATAGAGGTTTCGGACCTAAATGAGCAGATCGCCATCCTTAAGGCCAAAAAGGCGCAACTAGTGGCTCAACCATCTTCATCCCAGGTTTCCACTTATCCCGATGTTCCAAGAGATTTGTACAAAAAGTGGATTCATGTCGAGGCTCACTTAGACATATTTAGGGGCTTGATGATAGTCGAGAAAGTTTCTGAGGTGATGTTTGAGGATGCTCGTGCCAAAGCGCGTGCAGCTCAGGATGCTTGTGGTTATGATCCTACTACGCCCGGGGAAGGTGATGATGAAGAAGACTTAGACGGGCTTGAGCCAGGCCCTTGATATGATAGAGAATACTCTGATGCCGAGGTCACAAGTGGAGACGATGATGGGGGTGATGCTGCCAAGTAGTGTATATGTTTTGTACTTTTTTTTTTGCTGTCTATATCTGAGTTTCTTGTTGTTTTCCTCGAATGTTTCCCTCAATTGGTTGATTTGACTAGAGTCCGAGTTAGGTCGGTTGTAGGTCGAACTAGTGCGAGGTTGAACGTTGCTCGATTAATTTGAACTAAGTCGCATGCGAGTGTCTGAATTAATTTGAGCGAGGTCGAATACGAGTCAATTCGAGCAAGGTCGAATGTTGAATCTGCATTAATTTGAACGAGGTCGAGTGTGAGTTGATTCGAGCGAGGTCGAATGTTGACTCTTAATTAATTCAAACGAGGTCGAATGTAAGTCGATTCAAGCAAGGTCTAATTTGACTCTTAATTAAGTCGAACCAGGTTGAATGTAAGTCGATTTGAGCAGGGTCGAATGTAGACTTCTAATTAAATCGAATGAGGTCGAACGAGAGTTGATTCAATCGAGGTCGAATGTTACTCGTAATTAATTCGAATGAGTTCGAATGAGAGTCCATTCGAGCGAGGTCGAATGTTATTCATGATTAATTCGAACGAGGTCGAATGAGAGTTGATTCGAGCGAGGTCGAATGTTGAGTCTTAATAATTCAAACGAGGTCGAATGTAAGTCGATTCGAGCAAGGTCTAATGTTGACTCTTAATTAATTCGAACGAGGTTGAATGTAAGTCGATTTGAGCAGGGTCGAATGTAGACTTCTAATTAAATCGAATGAGGTCGAACGAGAGTTGATTCAATCGAGGTCGAATGTTACTCGTGATTAATTCGAACGAGGTTGAATGTAAGTCGATTTGAGCAGGGTCGAATGTAGACTTCTAATTAAATCGAATGAGGTCGAACGAGAGTTGATTCAATCGAGGTCGAATGTTACTCGTGATTAATTCGAACGAGTTTGAATGAGAGTCGATTCGAGCAAGGTCGAATGTTATTCATGATTAATTCGAACGAGGTCGAATGAGAGTTGATTCGAGCGAGGTCGAATGTTACTCATGATTAATTTGAACGAGGTCGAATGAGAGTTGATTCGAGTGAGGTCAAATGTTACTCATGATTAATTCAAACGAGGTCGAATGAGAGTTGATTCGAGCGAAGTCAAATGTTACTGGTGATTAATTCGAATGAGAGTTGATTCGAGCGAGGTCGAATGTTACTCGTGATTAATTCGAACGAGGTCAAATGAGAGTTGACTCGAGCGAGGTCGAATGTTACTCGTGATTAATTCGAACGAGGTCGAACATTACTTCCTGGATTGGCGTAATGTTTAAACTTGATAGAGACTTGTGAACATCATGTGTTTGCATTTTTTGCTTTATTTATATATTCATTGGAGAAGTTATATGTTTTTGCTCTGCTTATACATATATGGGAGAAAATTCATAGCGTATAAGGTCCCTTCGTTGGTCGACCTGGAGAAGTAGTTGAGAGGTCAAGCGATGAAATTATACTCAAACTTCGAGATTCCCTCTTCATCTCCTTGTTAAAAACCTTCCCGAGAAAACCCATTTGGGACAAAACTCAGGTGAGGGAAAAAGAGTACGACTCGGAGGACGGTTGTCCTTAGAATTTGAAGTATTTTAGATGGGAGACGTTCGAGTTGTTTGGTGGTAATTTTCCTTCCATTGTTTCCAGTTGGAACGATCCTTTGCTTACTCCCACCGTGATTTTGTATGGGCCGTCCCAATTGGTCCCCAGTTTGCCTTCCCCTAGATATTTTCTTGCTTGTGTTTTGTCCATGAGTACTTAGTCCCCGACTTTGAGCGGTCTGACTTTGGCTTTTTTGTTATAGTACCGCTCTGCTTGTTGTTTTTGGGCTACCATTATTACATATGCCATGCCTTTTCGTTCTTCTGCCTCGTTTAGGTCTTGCCTTATGTTTCAGCATTGCTTGGCCCACTCTTATTTGAATATCTTAAACTCGGTTCTCCGACCTCGACTGGTATCACTGCATCTGTCCCATAGACTAGTGAGTACGGTGTTTCCCATGTGCTTGTCTTTGGCGTAGTGTGGTATGACCATATCACTTCCGACATCAACTCTGGCCACAATCCCTTGGTGTTTTCAAGCTTCTTTTTCATGATATTCAATATAGACTTGTTGGAGGATTCAGCTTGTCTGTTGCCTGCAGGGTGATATGGCGCGGAGCGTATTCTTTTTATGTGCCATTTTTCGAAGAACTCGACGACCTTCTTTCCTGTGAATTGGGGCCCCTTGTCACAACTGATTTCTTTAGTAATACCAAAGCGGCATACGATGTTCTTCCATATAAAGGCGATCACTTCTTGTTCGCGTATTTGGGTGAACGCACCGACTTCCACCCATTTAGAAAAATAGTCAGTTAAAACTAACAGAAATTGTACATTACCTCGTCCTGCGGGAAGGGGCCGACGATATCCATTCCCTATTTGATGAAGGTCCAGGGCGAGGTGACTGAGTGGAGGTGCTTGTCCGCTTGGTGGAGCATGGGGCGTACTTTTGGCATGGTTCACATTTTTTTAACAAAATCAGTTGCTTTTTTTTCATTGTGGGCCAGTAGTAGCCTGCTCGTATGAGACATTAGACTAGGGCTCGATTGCCGGTGTAATCCCCGTAGTGACCTTCATAGACCTCTTCTAGGACTCACCGTGTCTGGTTTGGTCCTAAACATTTTTCTAGAGGGTCGCCATACGTCCTTTTGTACAGGTAGTTGTTGATGATGCTATACTTGGCCTGGCATTCGATGTTTTTTGGATTCTTTTTTGTTGTTTGGAAGCACGCCGTCCTGCAGGTATGCGACAATACGATTGCGCCAATCCCAAGTTAGGTTAATAGTGTGTACCTCAATTTGGTCGATGGACGAGTGGAGGAGAGTGACCAAATTCTCTTTTCCAGTTATACTTTTAGTGGCCGCCGCCAATTTGGCAAGACCGTACGCCTCGATGTTCTGCGCTCGAGGTATTTGATCGAGTTGGCATTCGTCGGATTCGGGTAACAATTTTCAGATCTCGGCCTGATATTTTTGTAGCCTTGTTCTTTGATTTGGAAAGTCCCTATGACTTGATTGACGACGAGTTGTGAGCCACATCGTAGGACTACTCGTCGTGCTCCGTACTTGAGAACCAATTTTAACCCTGCAATTACAACCTCATACTCGGCCTCATTTTTAGTCATATCGGGACACCGTATGAACTGGCAAATTATCTCGCCTGTCGGGACCTCGAGTCTCTGTCCCAGTCCAGATCTTGACGTGTTAGAGGCACCATCGGTGTACATAATACATAGGTCATGTGTCTTGCGGGAAGTACTAGATGTTTCCCTTTCGACCTTGGGCATTATTTTAGCGCTAAGTCGGCAAGTACTTGCGACTTTATCGTTGTTCGCGACTGATAGGTTATATCGTGCTTGCTCAATTCAATGGCCTATTTGGCCAACCTACCGAACAACTCGGGTTTGTGCAGGATACTCCTTAGGGGAAAGTTCGTGACCACCAAGATGGGGTGGCACTAGAAATAAGGTCTAAGCTTCGTGAAACTACAACCAAAGCCACGACTAGCTTCTTGAGATGGGGATACCTCGTTTCAGCATCGACCAAGGTCTTGCTAATGTAGTATATTGGAGATTGTGTACCTTTATTTTCTCTGACCAGGACTGCGCTTACTGCGACGTTGCACCATATAGATTAGGAGACGTTCTCCAGGTTCCGCCTTAGCAAGCAACGGGGGTGGAGATAGACACGCCTTTAGTTCTCTCAGGGCGTCGACGCACTAGGAACTCCATTGGAGTCCATTGTCCTTTTTGAGCACGCCGAAGAATTTGTGGCATCTATCAGAGGATCGTGAGATGAACCTCAATAGGGCGGCTATACGGCCGCTCAACTTCTGCACTTAATTCTTGCTGGTCAAGTTTTCTGGTATTCCCTATATAGCTTTGATTTGGTCGGGGTTAACCTTGATGCCTCTTTGCGACACTAAATCGTCGAGGAACTTTCCTGAGGTTACGCCGAAGATGTATTTCTCGGGGTTCAATTTCATGTCGTACCGTTTGAGTATGTCGAAGGCTTCTCTCAAATGGTCGATATGGTCTTCCTTTCTTTCTGACTTGACCAACATGTCGCCTATATATACTTCCATGGTTTTTCCGATCTGTTCTTTGAACATCTTGGTTACTAGCCTATGGTATGTTGCCCCTGCGTTTTTTCAATCCGAACGGCATAACTCTGTAGCAGTACGTCCCTTGCTGAGTGATGAAAGTAGTTTTTTCCTGGTCTTCTTCCTCCATGAGGATCTGGTGTTAAACTGAATAGGCCTCCAGGAAACTTAACAGCTCATGCCATGCTGTTGCATCGATGAGCTGATCAATGTGATGCAGTGGGAATGAATCTTTCGGGCATGCCTTGTTCAGATTTGTGAAGTCTACGCACATCCGCCATTTCCCATTTTTCTTTTTCACCATGACCACTTTGGCGACCCATTAGGGGTATTTTGACTCCCTGATAGAGCCGCTTTCAAATAATGTTTCGACCTCTTTGCGGACGGCATCATTTATCGCGGCATTGAATTTTCTTCTAACTTGTCGTACAAGGCGGTAGAGTGGGTAGACATTCAATTTATGTGTTGCTATTTCCTTCAGGATGCCCGGCATATCTGCATGAGAAAAGGCAAACAAGTCCGTGTTGTTAGCTAAAATTTGATGGAATTTACCTTGTTCTTGGAGTTTGTGGCCGGTATAGGCCTTTTTGCTGTGGTCGTTTTTCTCGAGCTGAACGGGGTCGAGTTCCTCCACATTTGGTCCCGTAGCCTTTACGACTTCAGGATCCTTGACGACATCTTTCCCTTCACCGCCTTCCAACCTCGACCTCGATAATTGCTATGCTTCTGCGCCTTTGCCCTTTAACTGTTGAGTGTATGAGCAGTCTTGGGCGATGCGGTAGCATTCTTGGGTCATGCTCTGCTCGCCGCGGATGTTGAATACTCCTCACGGGGTGGGAAACTTGGTGATCTGATATAAGCTGGATGAGACGGCCCTCGTGGCGTGGATCCAAGACCGTCCTATGACGGCGTTGTACGCCGTATCTTGATCCATAATGTGGAACGTTGTTTACAGGGTGATACCACCGGCCAAAACGGGTAGCGTGATTTCTCCGAAAGTCCGCTCAACTGCATTGTTAAAACCTGTTAATGTGATGCAGCGTGGCACTATCCTATCTTCGAGCCTCATTTGTGTGAGAACTCTAGGGTGGATAAGGCACGCGCCGCTTCCGTCATCTACCATAATCCGTCTTACATCGGTATCTAAAATGCGCAAAGTAATAACAAGAGCATCATTGTCACGACCCAAACTGGAGGATCATGACTAGCACCCGGACCATACTCATCGAGCACCAATGTACATTTTATCTATCCTTCTTATTACCTTTAAGGGCCGACATGATCAATATAAGTGGTAGATATGGATTATGAACACCAAACAATGAAAGATAATGGAATGAACATGCATAACATGGGATAACAAGACTGCCAAGAAACTACATGTAAGTGAGGAGCTACCACGCTTCCATGAAAGACCATACAACAAAAATCATCCGACAAGGCATACTAAACTATACATAAGCCGACACATGTCTATGAGCCTCTAAAGGAGCAAAACTAACGCAACATAGCCGGAAAAAGGCCCCGACATACCCTTAATATCTATAACAAAAATGCATACCAAGACCACGACAAGTCCGGAGAAGGGATCTCGCCTATAACCGCTGAACTGGAAAGCTTACTGTGGTGGGGGAGCTGCGTCTACCTGTTTATGAGGACCTGCAGCATGACATGCAGTGTCCACAAATAAAAAGGAAGTCAGTACGAATAAAATACTGAGTATGTAAGGCAGGAAAGCTGAAGTAAGAACAGTAATGTAAACGGGGATAGAGAATATACAACCTGTAACATCTGGGTACCTCTGAGGGCTACTGACATGAAATGTGAGATACATACATATATATCCATAAACCATTAAAACATCCACCTCTGTGGGCATCATCAACATCATATCGTACCCGGCCGTAATAGGCTCGGTAAAATGTACCCGGCCACGTGGAGCTCGGTAAACCCAACTGATCAGTGGTTGCACAATAGGTGCCATACCCGGCCGACTATAGCGTGGCTCGGTCGAGTAAAATAGATACATATATATATATATATATATATATATATAATGCTTGTAGGACTCATATGAATCATATTCTGAATCTTTCGAAGTGATGTAAGGTCGATATTCTCCGTACACGTTATGAGGATTAACTCTTCATCAAGAATCTTAAAAGAATCAGGAAGTACCAACAACATTGATAACATAAGAATAAGAGAAGCAGCCTCAACATCAATTGTTCCATAATAAGGGAAACAATGTAAGTACGACTAGCTTCTAAGAGTAGAGTATCTTTAGAAGCTCGTTCATTGCATTATGTACAATCGGAGTCGTGCAAAAGAAGGAAAGGTCTAGCCTCACATACCTTGTATATACTTCCCAACCTCAAGCTACGCAAATGTCACAACTCCTTAATCTACAATAAGAGAAACAACACTATCGTTATCATTTAAGCGTCATAACTATTATGTATCAACCACAACCTATTTTACGATGAAACGGACAGCACCTCCCCTATATATATGACTTCACACAAGTATAAAAAATCACCAAACAGCCCAAACAACATTAATAATAATCATATTGAGCCTCCCAAAACACTCTACGCACAACCTAATCACTTCATACATAAGACGACCACCGTAGTCGTGTCAAACGACCCGGAAATGTTACAACGAACGACCAGCTCACAACCCTACATCTATATGGTGTTTCTCCACACCCTTACTCCTCCAAAACTCAACAAAACAGTAGTAAAACACGCATCCCAACAGCAACACAAAATAGTCCGCTACAAGTCAATTAACTCGAACTCACGGCTTCCGATCACCGTCCCGTGAGTTCTAACTATTAGGAAATACATTTATCAACCTTACTTGATATTTAAACACTTAAATACATATATTAGACATTTCTTAACTATGAAGTACCTTCCAAAACTTTAACTACAAAGAAAAAGGAGAGGCGGTATAATGACACTTACGTCGTAGGGATCGTTTTGATGTTATCGCTTCTCGATTTCATGCCTGGGATGATAATCCTATTTGAAAACCTAGAAGATAGCTTAAGGATATGTTTATGGGTGTTTTCTGTACGTGTTATGCTGAAAATTGAAGAGAAATCCGACCTAAGACTTATATATATCAACTTTTGAAAAGTCAAAGAGGTGCTAGCTTGGCACCCTAGGATTGGTCCATCTTCCGACGCTTATATCTTTTTATCCCGATGTAGTATTAATTAACAGTTAAGAGCGTTGGAAACTACATTCCAATACCTGCAATGTGGTATATAATATGTGCCAATAAGACCTCATATAACACATGAAATGTATTGCTCAAAAAGCTCTAGTGATCCACCTACTTGTCACTTATGATGTTTGCGCAGTCTCGCGAAACTTCAAATATGTCTCTACTCCTATTTCGTATCGATTAACAGTTTAATGCATTGGAAACTAGAAGCATATATATTCAATTTGGTTGGTAGATCATGCAATAATTCCAAGTATATTGGGAGAAAATCTCAGTTACATATGACCTACNACGTAGAACACAACTATCATACAATAAAAATTAACTCATAGCATAACCTCCATATCATTTAATGAACCATAGTCTCACCCTAAAGTACATGTTATAACATTCCAAACTCATCGACCTTCGACGAAACTTATTTTCCTCAATTGGTTTAGCTTCTAAGCTTTCCAACCCTCTTGGTACTCGTTATTCATGATCTTAAATATTTGTAACCTCCAAGGTAACCCGATTAACTTACTTTATATGCTTCCAAATATAATCTTATTTCTGAGCTTACATCAATTGACTTACGACGTACTCTCGCGTACGAAAACATGGGGTGTAACGTCATTCCCCCCTTTGGAACATTCGTCCTCGAATGTTGGCTAATGCAATTATCCGTATCTTAAGCAACAAGTCTTACGAATACTTTAATATTGTCTTTGCCATCTAGGGAGTTGTTCAGTGAATAAATCCAAAGGCTAAGGCATCCCCCTCTTTAGGCCTCTTTCTCACTCCACGACTTGTGGTCGAAATTCTTCCAATCTCGTCACTATTTCTACCTTCTTTCATGCAGTCCGGACGATTCTAACCTTGAAAGTGCGCCAATGTGACTCTTATCTCCTTTTGTTTTGTGAGCTTTTAACCCATGTTTAGGATTCACTTTGTGAACATGTATAAGACTATGACAAGATATCCCTTTGGGCATCTATAGGTGTACTAAAGTTCTTTGATTGGTACTTTGTTGAACTTACAACTATTGCTATATCTTGCTTCATGGCCTGAGTTATCTATGCTTATGGCTTTTCCACAACTAGTTAGGTCATACTGTACTATAACTCTTACTTCAGTTTATTATTATCGAGGTCTGCTACCCAACTCCAGGTTATTCTCTCGTTGCTTATCTTATATGTATAAATCTAAGCCATTTAATGCTTTCTTATTACTATTAATCTTAATAATGAATACATAATCTCATCTCATATTTGTAACTTTTATTCATCTATTGTTGATTCACCTTAATGTTGATCTATAATCTACCACTGATAATTTGAAACCTCTTATGTAATATATCGTCAATAGGACTCACGTCTCATCGGGGAACATCTGAAGTGATTTTCCTAATCCACTTAGGGACTNACCAGGGTAGCATTTTATCTCTTCTAAATGCTCCTAGTTTTAAACTCCTTTGAGTTCACTCATGCTACACTGAGCTTTTTATAACTTTATGGAAACCATCAGCTCTCTTGTTGTGATGGGTTTAATCCTGAGGAATTACTTATTCTCGTCACCTTCTCACTCACCTTTTCTTATCCTTATTCATGTCTAGCTAAAACCTCGTTGCTCTACCATACTTTAGCCTGCGACCTACGCATATCTATTTATACTACTCGCAACCTTCCTTTTAACATGCTAGCACCATAGATTTCCTTTCATGCCTTCTCAGTTGTCTTTAAATGTAAGCAATTACTTTTCCTGGTCATTCTGTCACTTGCTGCATGGATACTTAGCTTATCTTAGTGCCCACAAATAGGGGAGTTCCCTGTATCTCATATGATCTCAATTATCAACTCTTAATGTTTTTCTTCTTCCCGTTCATTAGCCACGATAGGTGCCACTTACCTATGGAGTGTATACAATAGTGTAGTGAGAAAGTTGTTATAAGACTATTTCTTCTTTAGATCACGGTGCTTATGTTGAAGCCTTCTTCCTTATTTCATCGGCTTGTCTTTTGTTGTACTACTTAGTAGACACCGTCTGACTCTTGTAAAGCTGCGAGCTTATTACATCATATACCCAAAGGAATTTTTGATGTTCTTACTCACCTATTATTATCCTTAGTTACTTACATCTGCGCCCTTGTGCTCGTAAGGTTGTTTCTGAAGTGAAAATTTACTATCTCCCTAGTGGCACTTTCTTTTATTTCCGCAACACTTATATAGTACCTTTAACTACCCAAACTCCTATCTTAATATTACTCAAGGATCACGATGGCATCATATCTGCGAGAGTTAATTCCCAGTGTTGGGTTTCACTACGTTTATCTTGCACGATCTGTTGATTTATCTATGACCTCTTTTTTAGCTATAACTAGGCTCTTCCTGAATCAAATACAAACTACCCATTTGTCCATTCTCATATTTATATTATGCGTAACCTCTCTTGGGTTATGTCCTTTGTCTTAACTTACCTCTTGTACGGGATTCTCATTTATCAAGTGTTCATTTCCACTTATTTATCAATATCATCGAGTGCGTAACCCTTATTTATTCTCTTCGGCGTCATGCTTGCATAATGTTCTAGAGTCATATTATATCTGTAGGATCTGAATAAATGCAATCTCATTCCTTTCTCCTTTTTACCGCAATCTTCCTTTTTAATCCATAGTTACCACATCATCTTGGCATCTTTTCACATCTTCACTGACATCACTCGCCTTGCTGTAACCCTTTTGTACCAAGGATAACAAAACTCCTTACCCGCGAGGGTAACACTTAGTGTAACTAGCCCATACAGTCACTTAAGCTTAACTTTAAGTTTAGGGAAACATCTTCCTGAATGAACATTCTCAAAATTTCTCATTAATCTTCTTCCGTTGTCCATTCTATGATTGCCGGAACGTAATCTAAAATTCTCATGATGCCGACCATTATCAAATCGCTCAATCCCTAATTCATGTTTAGTTTATCTTGTTCACTAGCCCATACTAATTTCTATTACTTTGAGGGTCTCACTCTTCCTTCTGGTAATCACGTTTGAGTCGCCAACTCATTTCCCAAAATGAGGGTATGGCTTTACGGCTTATACTTTTATTGTCTCGAGGAATTTCTCCTCTTGTGTTTTCCTTCACTTGACTATAGACTCTGTCATTGTGTCATATTTTTATTTATCGTTATCACTCATTTATCACATCTTACTCATAATGTTTCATTTACTCTCTTCTTATTCCCTGCTAATATCTCTGTCTATTACCTTATTCTAAAAACTTCAACAAAATATCCTTCCGCTTTTAGATCCCCTTGCACCATCTCATTGGCCCTTGGGTCGACTAACATTCCCTCTTTACTAGGGGTAGGAGTCAACCTAAGGTAAATATTCCTCCCTTCTAGGATATCTTCTAAACTTCCTGAACATTCTAGTATTCATATCGGACAATATTATTCTAGAGTGACCATCTGGCTATCTCCCAATGAGAACAATTACCATGTCCTGCACTACCCTTCAAAAATATTAAATAATGATAACAATCTATCCAAAATTTTCGGTTACTCTAACCCCAGCTGGATCCTGATATCTTATCCTTCTCTTAAATTATTTCAGCTAGCTCCCACAGGGCATAATTGAGACGGGTATGGCCAATTGTACATACCTCTATTACAATTGTAGGTAATTCAATATGCTTGTATTTCTCTGCTTGAATCGTAAATACTGACAATCTTCATTAACCGGGGCACCTCGTACCCTTCTTCATCTTGCTTCTTTTTCTTGTTGAAACTTGTATCTATCTTCTGAATCTCTCATTTCTTTTCACCATAGGGGTGGATAGATATTCTTTTCCTTAAGGATCCTTATCATGAGGCTTACCCGTTTGGTACACACATAATCTACTGAAGACCTTACATTTACTCATCATAGGCATCATGCAAAATCGAGTTCCTCTAACTCAACTCTTTCACAGCTACATGCAATCCCTTACCAACCGTCTTTCTAGATGTATGCATCGCCGTACTACAAATAAGATATAATTGAAGAAATTGAGTTCTTACAACTGAGCTCTACCACACGATCTAGAGTAAGAAGAAAGAGTAACAGTCCTAAATGCCCTGTAGCCTCTTGCTTATAAGTGTGGTGCACAACACACCCATAAACAAGACTCTACTAGACACGGCTCATAGACAACCCCTAGGACAGACCTGCTCTGATACCAAGTTTGTCACGACCCAAACTGGAGGATCATGACTAGCACTCGGGCCATACTCGCCGAGCACCAACGTACATTTTATCTAACCTTCTTATTATCTTTAAGGGCCGACGTGATCAATATAAGTGGTAGATATGGATTATGAATACCAAATAATGAAAGATAATGGAATGAACATGCATAACATGGGATAACAAGACTGCCAAGAAACTACATGTAAGTTAGGAGATACCACGCTTCCTTGAAAGACAATACAACAAAAATCATCCGACAAGGCATACCAAACTATACATAAGCCGACACCTGTCTATGAGCCTCTAAAGGAGCATAAGTAATGCAACATAGCCGGAAAGAGGCCCTGACATACCCATAATATCTATAACAGAAATGCATACCAAGACCACGGCAAGTCTGGAGAAGGGATCTCGCCTATAACCGCTGAACTGGAAATCCTACTGTGGTGGGGGAGCTGCGTCTACCTGTCTACCAGGGCCTGCAGCACGACATGCAGCGTCCACAAATAAAAAGGACGTCGATACGAATAAAGTACTGAGTATGTAAGGCAGGAAAGCAAAAGTAAGAACAATAATGTAAACGGGGATAAAGAATATATAACATGTAACATCTGGGTACCTCTGAGGGGCTACTGACATGAAATGTGTGATACATACATATATATACATAAACTTTTAAAACATCTGCCTCTGTGGGCATCATCATCATCATATCGTACCCGGCCGTAAAAGGCTCGGTAAAACGTACCCGGCCACGTGGAGATCGGTAAACCCATCTGATCAGTGGTTGCACAATAGGTGCCATACCCGTCCGACTATAACGCGGCTCGGTAGAGTAAAATAGATACATACATATATATATATACATACATACATACATATATATATATACATACATACATACATATATATATATATATACATACATACATATATATATATATATATATATATAATGCATGTAGGACTCATTGGAATCATATTCTGAACCTTTCGGAGTGACGTAAGGTCGATATTCTCCGTACACGTTATTAGAATTAACTCTTCATCAAGAATCTTATAAGAATCAGGAAGTACCAAAAACATTGATAACATAAGAATAAGATAAGCAACCTCAACATCAATTGTTCCATTAGAAGGGAAACAATGTAAGTACTGCTAGCTTCTAAGAGTATAGTATCTTTGGAAGCTCGTTCATTGCATTATGTACAAACAGAGTCGTGCAAAAGAAGGAAAGGGATATCCTCACATACCTTGTATATACTTCCAAAACTCAAGCTATGCAAATGTCACAACTCCTTAATCTACAATAAGAGAAACGACATTATCGTTATCGTTTAAGCGTCATAACTATTATGCATCGACCACAACCTATTTTACGATGAAACGGACAGCACCTCCCCTATATATATGAATTCACACAAGTCAAAAAAATCACCAAATATCCAAAACAACATCAATAATAATCATACTGAGCTTCCCAAAACAGTCCACACACAACCTAATCACTTCAAACATAATACGACCACTGTAGTCGTGTCAAACGACCCGAAAATGTTACAACGAACGACCAGCTCACAAACCTACATCTATATGGTGTTTATCCACACCCTTACTCCTCCAAGACTCCACAAAACATTAGTAAAATACGCATTCCAACAGCAACACAAAACAGTCCGCTACAAGTCAAATAACTCGAACTCACAGCTTCCGATCACCGTCCCGTGAGTTCTAACTATTAGGAAACACATTTATCAACCTTCATTGATATTTAAATACTTAAATACATATATTAGACGTTTATTAACTATGAATTATCTTCCAAAACTCTAACTACAAAGAAAAAGGAGAGGCGGTATAATGACACTTACGTCGTAGGGATCGTTTTGATGTTATCACTTCTCGATTTCATGCCTGGGATGATAATATTCTTTGAAACCCTAGAAGAGAGCTTAAGGATATGTTTATGGGTGTTCTCTGGTCATTTTATTCTGAAAAATGAAGAGAAAGCCGACCTAAGACTTATATATATCAGCTTTGGAAAAGTCAAAGAGGTGCTAGCTTGGCACCCTAGGATTGGTCCATCTTCTGATGCTTATATCTTTTTATCCCGATGTCGTATGAATGAACGGTTAAGAGAATTGTAAACTAAATTACAAGACCTTCAATTTGGTATATAATATGTCCCAATAAGACCTCATATAACACATTAAATGTATTGCTCAAAAAGTTCTAGTGATCCACCTACTTGTCACTTATGATGTTTGCGCAGTCTCGCGAAACTTCAAATATATCTATACTCCTATGTCGTATAGATGAACGGTTTAATGAGTTGGAAACTAGACTCCTAGATATTCAATTTTGTTGGTATATCATCCAATAATTCCAAGTATTTTGGGAGAAAATCTCAGTTACATTTGACATAAGTTTCAGCACATTATGGGTGTAACTTGTGAAGACCTTTGCCAACTTTTGTTCCACAACTTGCTTGACTTCAAAACATAGAACACAACTATCATACGATAAAAATTACCTCATATAATAACCGCCATATCATGTAATGAACCATAGTCTCACCCTAAAGTACATGTTATAACATTCCAAACTCATCGACTTTCGACGAAACTTATTTTCTTCAATTGGTTTAGCTTCTAAGCTTTCCAACCCTCTTGGTACTCGTTATTCATGATCTTAAATATTTGTAACCTCCAAGGTAACCCGATTAACTTACTTTATATGCTTCCAAATATAATCTTATTTCTGAGCTTACATCGATTGACTTACGACGTACTCTCGCTTACGAAAACATGGGGTGTAACAATCATATTGAGGAAAGGTCAAACCGTGGGTATCTAAATCGTAGAAGATGATACTTTCTTCGAGTTCATCATACCATTCATGGGTGATTGATCGCTTAAACTTATGGGTGGTTGTGAAATTTACGTTGTTGATTGTCGCGTCATCGCCTCCACCGATGATCATTTAGGTGGTGGGGGACGGGGAGGGTTGCTTCGGGGGGCCTTGATGTTGTTCTCGTCCTCGAGCGAAGTTCTCACTTCCTAGGTCTCTCATCAGTTCTCTCAATTGCCCTTGGTGGAGCATGTTCACTACCTCTTGCCTCAAGGCGATGCATTCTTCGGTCTTATGACCTCGTTCCTAGTGGAATTCACAGAGGGAATTCGACTTGTTGGTGTTTGGGTCGGACTTCATCTTTTGTGGCCATGTTACCTTTGGGCCGAGCTTCTCTAGGGCGTAGACTATCTCTGAAGGAGAAACACAAAACTTGTGAGCAGATAGTAGTGGGGCCATACCTCTTTTGTTTCGGTGAGTCCCTGTTTCCGGCCTGGATGGACGGTCTCCATGGCGTGGGGTTGTATGATGGCAGCTTTGACGTATGGCTGGTGTCTTTCACCATTGAGACGCAGACCAGCATGGTCAGTTCTGTTATCATTTCTGCTATCTTTTCTCGACTACATCTGGACCGATGTCAACCGTTGAGTTGGTCCGTTGAGTTCGTATTCGTCTGCTCTCACCTCGACACAATAGGCATTGTGTATTTCGTCCCAAGTGGTGGGGGGATATTTCATGAGCCTTCTGGTCGCCCTCGAAACGCTCCTGTTCAACCTATTTTGGAAAGCTTTTACCACCATTCCCTCCGATACATTTGGGAGAGTCATTCTAACACGGTTGAATCGAGCTAGGAAGTACCTGAGTCCTTCTCCAGGTGACTGTTTAATGGCGAATATATTGTTTAACCTCGCCTATGCTTTCTTGGCCCCGGCATGGGCGGTGATGAACTTGTCGGCCATTTCCTAAAATATTTCTATGGATCACGCAAGTAGCTGTGAGTACCATGTCAATGCTCCCCAGGTTAGGGTTTCACCAAATGTTTTCAGTAGTATAGATGATACTTGTTCTTTGGCGAGGTCATTGCCTTTTACTTCAGTGACATAGTGGGTGTCGTGATCCTCAGGGTCCGTTGTGCTGTTATATATTTTCAAGTAAGTGTGGGGTATTGATTTTCGGTCAAACATGCATATATTTTCTCATTGTTGCCTCTTGTTCTAGTACTTTTAATCGTCTTTGGAGTATTAATTATGTCACATTGTGCTTAATATTATGTTTACACTATGTAGGAATAAAGTTGTGTGAAGATGAAAAGAATTGGGACAAAATTGAATAAAACGCGGAAGAATTTTTTTTTAAAAAAAATAGAAAAAAGGAACACCCTTTGGGTTTTGTCCCCCCAATTGGAGGACAAGAAAAAGGATATATAATTCAATTGCATTTAGAATGCAATTGATGAAAGTAACGCAAGTAAGGAATGAACATGAAAACGTACTGGATTCGGCGCTAAGGCATGCGCCTCGCGCTGGTCTGGACGTTGTGTGTGCAGGTTTTACTATTTCATCCGGGATAATGTTATTCAGCCTTACACGGCCCTAACTCGTATAAAAGTGGTGCTAAACTTAATTTGGAGGGGACCTAACATACTTTGAAGGAGAATTCACGTGGAGGAACACACACCACGCTTTGGATGAGGCTTCTTACTAGTTTTTCTTCTCTTCTCTTCTTTTAATCTCATATTTTATTAGTTTTAGAGTTTTGGGTGCTACATAAACGTTGTAGTTTGAAGCTTGAATTGTTCTTATTATTTTATCATATTGGTTTATTTATTCAACCTTGTACTTAATTATTTGATTGCTTGATCACCAATTGAATACTATCTACGAATCTAGGATTGAACTCGGGAGAGGAAATTCTAGATTGCATATAAGATTGAGTAGAACAAGATCTTAACTCTAGGGGGGAGGGGGGGCGGGGACGATTTGCGGTTAAGATAGGAATATACCTAATCGCCTTGCTTGGTTACTATACATGAATTATTAATGCGTTCTTGTTAATTCTAATTCCATAGGAATATAAGCGTTAGATTAACTTGAATAGGCGAGTAGTACTTTCGGAGAAGGCTACGAGAAATATTAACTCTGTCAACCAATAAATCAGATAAACTAATTAGACGATTTAAGTGAAAAATTCAACGGGAATATTAGCTAACCCATAGCTCTAGAATATTTTCTTAATCTCTAAGATTGCATACTTGTTTTCTTTAATTTCATAGTTTACTATTCTAGATTAATTTTAGTTAAATATTCATACTTTAGAAATTCGCTTGAATAGATTAGTTGTTTGATTTAATTTAGTTGATAGTTAATCACAAATTCCTGTGAATATAATATTTGGACTTATAATCTTATATACTTGCGTGTGCGTTCTGGTTGCAACAGCATTGGACTCCACATATCCACCGCTTCTCGTAGTTCATGTTAGAATTTTAATGTTTTCTCTACAAAGTGTAGCTTGATGTCTTATTTTTATCTAATGATATTACGTTCTTAATATTCAAAGTGAGAAATCAGAGTGGGTGTTTGTCACTTTACAAGCTGACCAAGATAAGCATAAGTTAGTTTTACTTTAAATTTAAAAATGCAATGATTAAAACCATGATATGGTAGTAAGAATTTGTAGAGATCTAGTTGGTGGATTGTGGGGTGAGAGGGGATATTTTTCCAAGTGTTATTGGTGATAATGGAGGGGGTAATTGAGCAGCAAGCATAAGAGGGGTGATGTTCAAAATTTGAAACTATGTTTGTGCAATTTAGGGTAGGTGAAAAAAAAAGGATAAAACCAAACTTTGGTACACTTCGGCACGTGAAAAAGAGATTCATGTGAACAAGAATGAATCTAAAGAATTGCAAATCATGAAAACTCATCCAATGCTATTATTCCCATTCCCCACACATGGTGGGCTAATATCAAAAGTGGGAAGTCAATAATCGTTCCAATTTGAACTATTACAATACTCCCTCCATCGGAAACTATTGTTAGTTAAGGAGTTTATAAAGTTTTCTTTAAATGTTTTTGACGACTTATACGACCTTATGTGATTTTTGAATTTGCAACTTGTATTTTGAAAAGATCAAGAAATTAATGTCTAAATTAAGGCAGAAACTAGTCTATTAAATGATTGGACCTTTGTGGTTTGCATAGAATTGTCAAAGAATAATGCAGTAATGTAAAACACTTTAAATAAAAGAAGTTTAATAAAGAGACTACAACACGTATATAATCGTCATAGAGTAATCAACGTTTGGAGTGAGAACTAAAAGTGGATGATTTTCTTTTTAGGGGCACAAGGAATAGAAAATTAGGAAAAGCTGTAATAATATGAAGAAATGGTTAAAGAGAATCTAGTACATATTTGAATGAGGACAAACGAAAGAAAATTTCACTAAGAAATGCTCGAATAATATTATTTTAATTAACACGATAAAGCTAACATAATTTCCGTCGTTGGAAGTCTAACTCATCAGCAACTTTTACTTACTTTGGCTATCTAACTTCATTCACTTTATTCCCACTTTTATCTTCTTTTTTTCTCATGCGACGAGTTTTTACTTTTAATAAACAATTACCGAATAATCTTCTTTTTTTTTTTTTACTGCATGAGGTAAACAAATAGTTTATGAGATTAATTTTGACTTTGGCATTTCGAAATCGTTCGAGTGGCTCTTTACTTCGAGATGAAAGCTCTCTCTTCCACGAGGTTCGTAATTATTAATTCACCCCAAAGTGACAATTAATAGATATTTGGGCTGTAAGTTTAATCGAAATAGAAAAAAACATATAGAAGGACAGAATTTATTAAAAAAAATTACACGTGGAGAATGTTGGAAGACGCTGCATGCCAATTGTGTATAAATGGTCTTCGCCGTAACGAGGACGTAGTTGGATTATAGTTTTAGTATGGGATTCACATACATGTATCAAAGCTTTTGACTTCTGGCCTTATGGGTTTATGTGACTGTCTTAATTTTTCTTGGTATTTACGTGGTTGTTTCAATTAGTTTTTCTTTACCAAATTAATCAACAACAAAGAAAAACTGTGTCGGGCTAAAGAAGTCAAGAAATTCTCAAATTTGAACTTGTAACATAGTATTACTCAGTAATTTTATCTTACTGATTAGCTGAGTCAAATTACCCACAGGGGTACTTTGGTGTAAAAATTATGTGGGGTAACTATTTTTTAAAATTATATTTATTTTTTATTCAGTATTTTTAGTGTTTAGCCATAATAATCACTAGTCTATTAAAGTTAATATGAAAAGATTGTGTTACCCTTTCTTCTATCTCTTTCATGTGCTAGATTTGCGTAAACAAATTGATTTTGCTGCACCGAATTCAGTTTTCTTGTAATTTTCAAATCTCAAAATGATGGCTTAGCCTTTCTTATAAAGGTCTTTACATTTTAGTGGTTACCAATGAAATAAGTGGTTTTTGTTATTTATTTTCGTACTTTAGTTGCTAATTGTTATTTACATATGGGTTCTGGTAATTTAATTTTGTTACTAATCAAACTAGTCGTGATCTTTGAGCGTATGCAATTATGGTAGCAGATGTATTTCGATTTGTGATATTTGTGATGTATTTTTGGTTTACTGCTACGTTATGGATCATGAACTTACAATTAGAAGTTCAAAAGTTAAGGACACTTGGTCCTGAACTTCGAGTTCCAAGTTCAAAAGTTAAGGACACTTGGTCCTGAACTTAGAGTTACAAGTTCAAAAGTTAAAGACACTTGGTCCTGAACTTAGACTAACAAGCTCAAAAGTTAAGGACAATAGGTCCTGAACTTACAGTTACAAGTTCAAAAGTTAAGGACAATAGGTCCTGAAGTCCTGAACTTAGACTAACAAGCTCGAAAGTTAGTGACAATAGGTCATGAACTTAGGCTAAGAAGCCCCAAAGTTAAGGACAATAGGTACTGAACTTAGACTAACAAGCTCAAAACTTAAGGACAATAGGTCCTGAACTTACAATTACAAGTTCAAAAGTTAATGACACTTGGTACTGAACTTACAGTTACAAGTTCAAAAGTTAAGGACACTTGGTCCTGAACTTAGACTAACAAGCTCAAAAGTTAAGGAAAATAGGTCCTGAACTTACAGTTACAAGTTCAAAAGTTAAGGACACTTGGTCCTGAACTTAGACTAACAAGCTCAAAAGTTAAGGAAAATAGGTCCTGAACTTACAGTTACAAGTTCAAAAGTTAAGGACAATAGGTCCTGAAGTCCTAAACTTAGACTAACAAACTCGAAAATTAATGACAATAGGTCATGAACTTAGGCTAAGAAGCCCCAAAGTTAAAGACAATAGGTCCTGAACTTAGACTAATAAGCTCAAAAGTTAAGGACAATAGGTCCTGGACTTACAGTTACAAGTTCAAAAGTTAACAGTTACAAGTTCAAAAGTTAAGGACACTTGGTCCTGAACTTAGACTAACAAGCTCAAAAGTTAAGGACAATAGGTCCTGAACTTAGACTTACAAGTTCAAAAGTTAAGGACAAGTAGCCCTTAACTAAGGACAGGTGGTTCTGAACTTCGAGTTCCATATTCATAAGTTAAGGACATGTAGTCCTGAAGTCCTGAACTTAGAGTTACAAGTTCAAAAGTTAAGGACATGTAGTCCTGAAGTCCTGAACTTAGAGTTACAAGTTCAAAAGTTAAGGACATTTGGTCCTGAACTTTATGAGCAGAAGGGTGTTTTCGTCTGGGCAGGTAAAATTTATTAAAGCAGTGGCTAAAGACTAAAAACATTTGAAAGAGTTGCTTAAAAGTTAATATATGTGTTATTAGTGGCTAACCGTGCACTTCCCCCTACTTTGGTTTCTTTCAAAATATCTTTTCTTATTGTCAATGGGGTAGAGGAGGTTTTGATTTTTTTCTAATTAGCTTTGTTGCATTCATGATCTCCCATTGACCTAGTTTATTCATTATGTGATCCAATACTTTCAAGTTCGAGAGTTTGCTCGTCATTTAAAATACTCGTAAGTTAGTCTTCAACACTCAGCTTATGCTCCTTTTATGATCTTAAAAAAGACAAATGCAATTTAAAAAGTTAGCTCGCCTTAAATTCGTTGTGGCGAATTCAGCCACTACCTTTAGGTATGAACTTTGCACGAGCTTAATCAGCCATTTTCGTGACTTTGCTTAGCTCCAATAATGATTACTTATTAGGATCGATGTGTGTATACAATCACGATCGGGCTTGCCTTTTTTATATGATTAATCGAGACAGGGGCGTGGCAGGACAAGGTTCGACCCTATGTCATACCAGACCGTGACACGAAGTTAGATTACCAAGTTCGTGACTCAGAGACCGATCGAGATCGAGATCAGTGAGGATCGAAGACCAAGCGGGATAGATATCGAGTAAGATCGATGGAAGCCTGCCGAGCCAAGTAACGAAAAGCCAAGATATCCGCGATTCGGCGAGGATCACGGTGGAAATCTCGGCACGTATCAAGAACAAGCCAGTTAATTAGCCAATCATAGGATTTCTTACTATATTTAGAATTGTACCATAAGTAGAACTCCTCTACTATATAAAAGGGGGTGGGTGGGGTTAATCATTTCTAAAGAGATGAGATTCACACTATTCAGAGCAATATATTATTCTTAAAGCTCTCAATACTCTATCATTTTTGTTCACATCACATTCTGATCATTCCTTTGGTTCGAGGGCGACCTGTCTTGAGGGCATATCTCATTTGGTTTGCCTTATTTCTCTTTATAGTCAATTCTAATATGAATTTACTTATTTTCTTAAATTTTTCCAAGCGAATCATGTATTCCTAAAATCACATATAAATTTAGTTGTTATCCGTTTTTAGGGTAAATCTTAGTGATTGCCTGGTACTAACTTTCGTAACACACACTATTTATACTTGTTCTTGTGAGTATCTTTGATTCCAGGATCAGCATGTCGAACTCTCAAGCACCACCCACACACATAGACAATGGCCTTGGTTTTCACGGCGAGAACAACAACATAGCCTCCCCAGGGAACGAAGTACCTCCAACTGACCTCGATGGGGTCCCGATCGTAGACCCAATCGACGTTAGTTCCTATGTTGCCATTAATGCAAACCTGGCGGTCGACCCGAGAACAGCGTCCGCAGAGACGTTCGATCAGCCGGTCAGAATGCATAGGGCGATGAAGAAGGTGGGATCAGCGTCCGAGTGATATTTGAAATGTCGCTGGCTCAAAAAGTTGCAATAGAAAAACTCTAAAATCAGAACCATGAACCAAGCAAGGTTTAGCCCGAGCCATCGCAAGAAGTTTTTCATAGAGCTGAATCAGTGCTAAGAAGATCAAACGGAAATGAATCAGGGACCGATCCCGCTATCATGAAGATGCTCGAAGAGGTGACAAAGCGGGTTGAATTAGGGGAGAAGAATATTGAAGCAAATGACAAGAAGGTAGAAACATATAAATCAAGAGTTGATCAAATTCCGGTGGCACCAGCAATTTTGAAGGTTTAGATTCAAAGAAGTTTGTGCAAAAGCCCTTCCCTCGAGAGTGGATCCTAAACCCGTTCCCAAAAAGTTCTACATGCCAGAAATTCCCAAGTATAATGAAACGACCTACCCCGAGCATGTCACTTCTTACACATGCGCAATTAAGGGGAACGATCTGGAGGTTAATGAGATTGAATCTGTATTGTTCAAGAAATTCGGGGAGACCTTATCAAAGGGAGCGATGATATGATACCATAATTTGCCACCCAACTCCATTGATTCTTTTGCCATGCTCACAGATTCCTTCGTTAAAGCATACGCCAGAGCCATAAAGGCCGAGACTAGTAAATCGGATCTCTTCAAGGTAAAACAGAAAGATAATGAGATGTTGAGAGAGTTAGTGTCTCGGTTCCAGATGCAACGCATGGATCTACCTCCATTTGCCGATGATTCGGTCGTTCAAGCCTTCACTCAAGGATTAAACGTGAGAAGTTCGGCGGACTCACAAAAATTAAAGCAAAACTTGATCGAATACCCAGCTGTCACCTGGGCCGATGTCCATAATCGATATCAGTCGAAGATTAGGATCGAAGACGACCATTTGGGAACTTCTTCCTGGTCCGTTCATCCTATCAAGCCCGTCGATAAAGTTAAAAGAGATATTGAACAGGAACCACAGTCAAACAAGGATCGTTACTAGCCATACAACGGAGATCGGAGAAATAACGGGTCTGGACGCAATCCCGTTCGACGAGGTAGCCCGGTTGTTCAACGAGGGGCATCTTCGAGAATTCTTAAGCCATCGGGCTAAGAACCACTTTAGAAATAGAGATTCGAACAGACAGAATGAAAAAAAGTAGCCACAACACGTAATCCATATGATTGTTGGAGGGGTCGATATTCCTCGGGGACCCGTAATTTAGCGCACAAAGGTGTCAATCACAAGGGAAAAAAGACCTCGGGATTATGTACTGGAAGGGACCTCGTCTTTTAATGACGAGGATACAGAGGGGATATTACAACCCCACAACAACGCACTGGTAATATCTGTTCCTATGAATAAAACTCAAGTTAAATGTGTTTTGATAGATCTAGGTAGCTCAGCCAACTTTATTCGATCGAGGGTCGTAGAACAGCTTGGCCTACAGGATGAAGTTGTGCCTGCTGCCTGAGTACTCAACGGATTCAACATGGCATGCGAAACAACCAAAGGCGAAATAACTTTGACAGTGAACGTGGCCGAGACCATCCAAGAAACGAAGTTCCATGTGATCGAAGGTGACATGAGGTATAGCGCCCTATTCGCAAGGCTATGGATCCATAACATAAGGGAAGTACCCTCGACCCTTCACCGGGTTCTGAAGTTCTCGACACCATAAGGAGTCAAAACGGTCTATGAGGAGCAGCATGCCGCCAAGGAAATGTTTGCAGTCAATGAAGTGATACCAATATCGGCACTCTCACCACCAAAAGGATCGTATTCGAAGGGAAAACATGAGGTCAACTAGAAACCACATACATCGGCCTCGACCCAGTCAGAGAAATAGGGGATTGAAGAGGATGATGACTACATGGTCCCTGGGTCTTTCATATTCCCCGATGATTCCGGCGACACCAAATTGACGGTCGAAGAGCTGGAACAAGTCACACTAACCGAGCATGAGCCCGAACAAAAGGTATACCTGGGAACGGGGCTAGCCCCCGAGCTCAGGGAAAACTTTATTCAATTCCTTAAAGATAACATGAATTGTTTTGCTTGGTACCATATTGATATGACATGGATCCCATCGGAATTCACCACTCACAAACTAAGCCTAGATCCGAAATTCCACCCGGTGAAGCATAAAAGAAGACCCCAGTCCGAGGTCAAGCATGCCTTTGTAAAGGACGAGGTAGCCAAACTTATTAAAATAGGATCCATTTGGGAAGTAAAGTATCCCAAATGGTTAGCAAACGTAGTGGTAGTACCTAAGAAGGGAAATAAACTTAGAAAGTGTGTGGATTACAATGATCTAAATAAAGCGTGTCCCAAGGATTCTTTTCCTTTGCCTAATATCGATCGTATGATCGATGCCACGGACGGCCACGAGATTCTCAGTTTTCTCGATACCTATTCCGGGTACAACCAAATACATATGAACCCGTAGGATTAGGAAAATACCTCGTTTATCACTAAGTACAACACCTACTGTTATAATGTAATGCCCTTCAGACTAAAAAATGTTGATGCAACTTATCAACGCCTAGTAAACTGGACGTTCGAAGAACAAATAGGAAAATCAATGAAGGTTTATATTGATGACATGTTAGTCAAGTCCCTGCGAGCATAAGACCATTTGAAGAATTTGCAGGAAACTTTCGGTATACTGAAAAGGTACAACATGTAGCTTAACCCAGAGAAATGTGAATTCGGGGTCGGCTTAGGCAAGCTTCTCGGCTTCATGGTATCCAATCGAGGAATCGATATCAACCCCGATAAAATCAACGTTATCGAGGACATCACGATAGTAAACAACGTAAAGGTCATGCAAAGGCTAACGAGATGCGTAGCCGCGCTGGGTCGATTCATATCGAGATCGTCAAATAAGAGTCACTGATTCTTCTCGTTACTGAAGAAGAAGAATAACTTCACTTGGACTCTGGAATGCCAACATGCCCTGGAATAGCTAAAACGGTACTTATCAAGCCCGCCGCTACTTCACACGCCGAAAGCGGACGAGCAGCTTTACCTGTATTTAGCAGTATCGGAGATAATGGTAAGTGGAGTCTTGGTTCAAGAAGAACGAGGTACGCAATTCCCTATCTATTATGTTAGTCGAACCTTAGGTGAGGCCGAAACCAGATATCCACACCTAGAAATATTAGCACTTGCTTTAATAAGCGCCTCTAGGGAACTAAAACCATACTTTCAATGTCATCTCATATGTGTTGTAATGACTTATCCACTTCGAAATGTTTTGCACCAGCTCGTGCTTTCGGGTCGGTTATCCAAATGGGTTGTGGAAATCAGCAGGTACGATAGTGAATATCGAC
This sequence comes from Nicotiana undulata, assembly GCA_005239495.1. Lineage (NCBI taxonomy): Eukaryota > Viridiplantae > Streptophyta > Magnoliopsida > Solanales > Solanaceae > Nicotiana > Nicotiana undulata. The sequence continues at coordinate 13,650 of ML254473.1, read as the reverse complement.
CCCGAACAGCCATCAAGTCTCAACTCTTAGTAGACTTCGTGGATGACTTCACACCAGCCCTCGTACCCGAGGTTGAAAGTGAACTGTTAGTAAAATCGGGTACATCCTCGGGAGTCTGGACCCTCTTTACGGATGGTGCTTCTAACGAAAAAGGGTCCGAAATAGGCATCGTACTAAAACCACCCACAGATAATGTAGTTAGAAAATGTATCAGGACTACAAAATTGACTAACAATGAGGCCGAATATGAGGCCATGATTGCAGGTCTCGATTTAGCTAAAGGCTTGGGAGCGGAGGTCATCGAGGCGATGTGTGATTCCCTCCTTGTGGTAAACCAAGTTAACAGGACCTTTGAAGTTCGAGAAGACCAAATGCAGATATACTTGGATAAGCTATAGGTAACTCTACATCCATTCAAGGAATGGACCTTGCAACATGTACCTCGAGATCATAATAGTGAGGTTGATGCCCTCGCAAACTTAGGGTCATCGGTCGAAGACGACGAACTCAATTCCGGGGCTGCCGTACAACTCATGAGATCGGTGATCGAAGAAGGTCATGCCAAGATAAACTCCATAAGTTTGACAAAGGATTGGATAAAAAAATACGTAGAGTATTTAAATGACGGGTAGCTCCCAATAGATCCAAAGGAGTCGCGAGCTCTACACAAGAAGGCAAAACGATTCACCTTGTCTGAAGACGGAACGTTGTTCAGAAGGATATTCGATGGTCCATTAGTGATATGTCTGGGATCGGGAGATATCGAATACGTCTTAAGGGAAGTCCACGAGGGAACTTGCAGAAATTATTCCGGCGCCGAATCATTAGTCCACAAAGTGATCAGAGACGGGTACTACTTGATCGACATGGAGAAAGATTCAAAGGAGTTCCTTCGAAAATGTGATAAATTCCAAAATCATGCACCAATGATTCATCAACCCGGGGAACTGCTCCATTCGTTCTTATCCCCATGGTCGTTCATGAAATGGGGAATAGACATCGTCAGTCCTTTTCCATTGGCCCCAGGTAAAGCTCAATTTTATTTTATTATGACTGATTATTTCTCAAAGTGGGTTTTGAAGCACATGCTTTCGAAAAAGTCAGAGAAAAGAAGGTCATAGACTTTATTTGGAACCACATCATATGTCGATTCGGGATGCCTTCCGAGATTGTGTGTGATAATGAAAAACAGTTCATCGACAGCAAGGTGACTAAATTTCTCGAGGATCACAAAATCAAAATGATCCTATCATCACCTTATCATCCCAGCGGGAACGGTCAAGCTGAATCAACCCATAAAACCATCATCCAAAATCTTAAGAAGAGACTGACCGACGCCAAAGAGAAATGGAGGGAAATACTACCCGAGGTTTTGTGGGCATACCTCACAACATCAAAATCCAGTACCGGAGCTACCTCATTCTCATTAGTTTATGGCGTCGAAGCTCTAGTTCCGGTCGAGGTCATAGAACCTAGCATCAGGTTCCTATATACAACGGAAGAGTCAAATAACGAGTCATTGAACACGAGCCTAGATTTGTTGGATGAAAAACGCGAAGCCGTGCTCATCCGTTTGGCCGCCCAAAAATAGCGGATCAAAAGATACTATAATCAAAGATTCAATCTTCGACATTTTAACGTCGGGGACTTGTGCTAAGGAAAGTCACCCTCATCACCCGAAATCTGAATGAAGGAAAACTGGGTCTGAACTGGGAAGGACCATACCAGATTCTAGAAGTCACCGGAAAAGGATCCTACCAACTCGGAACGATGAATATGGAACAACTACCGAACAATTGGAACATATCACACCTAAATCGATACTACTGCTAAAGATATGAACCCCCATATTATTTTCATTTTTGTTTTAGACTAACTCTTGCAGGTGATCAACATGAATCGACGGTGGAAAATTTGGCAGACGAAACAAAGTCTTTAGGTCTGAAAGCACGTGTTGCACTCTTTTTCCCTTAGACCGATTTTGTCCCAAATGGTTTTTTCGGCAAGGTTTTTAACGAGGCAATAGTGAATCGTGCTAACTTAGAATCAAGCCCAATTATGAATCGGTATCGAAGAACCATTCAACAGGATCCAAGGCTCATTTGCAATCAACCTCGAATACTGGGGGGCATTGCCCTTGAATGTCAACTTTGTTGCGAGGAAATTACTTCATAATAGCGGGTCTCGATAGGTGAAATTTGTAAGGGCCAAATGGTCAAACGAACTGTTCCCACATAGGTTGCTCGAGCCGTGGCACAAAACATGTACGCATGTGAAATCATTTTTCACAAGAATAAAGAGAAGTATTTTTCCTCTCCATTATCTCATGTCTTAGGAAAAGTTTTTCTACTTTACAATTTCGTGCTTTTGATCTATTATGGAAATGAGTTCAAGGGCAGATCATAACTAGAGTTCGGATAATTACCCCTACACTCAGGGACTATCGTCCGAAAAATAAATTCGAACAGATCGAACTATTGAGGGCATAAGACCTTTTAGGAAACCCTCAAATTGTAAAGGCCACAACTATACTCACTCAGGGACTATCGTTCAGATCAAACAACCCAATTTATCATACCTCGGATGCAAAAGACCTAATAGGAAATTACCCAATCTCTAAAGGCCACGGCCGCCCCACTCGGGGACTATTATCTTGGGTAAGCCCGAACAAAAAAGGAAAACCATCCCAACAGGCAGATCCCGTACAAAAAGGCTATGGCCGAATTAACACGGCTCAGAGACGTCCGAATTCCATAAAATAATAGGCCTTCGAATTCTCTCATAACCGATTTTAAAAAGGCTACCCACAACAAAGTCATAAAAGGCTTCGATTATATCGAGCCCCAAAAAGTCTAACGAATGCAAAGGTTGTCCGGACTCTCGAACAATTCCCTATTATCTCATGCTAAGGAATTTTCATTACAAATTACAAAGCAAAAAAGTAAAGACTGAAAAGCTGAGAGCAAAAAGAAAATCCTTGTCGTCACATAGAAAATAAGTCTTCCTTACAAGGGCCAAATCGGCCAAGTACAAAAAAAAATTAACGGCCCAAAATGACCCCAGAAAAAAGTACAAAAAGAAAAGAACAAAAATGTACTAAGTCCTAAGAAGCTTGGTCTCCATCTGGCGCATCATCTCTGTCCTCAAGATCTTCTTCGTCTTCAAATTCACTGAGTCTCTCGTAGTCATCCATAGGGAAGGCCAGCTTCCGAGCCCGTTTTTCTTCTGCTCGGGCATTATCGATCTCGGCCGCATTGTTGAAGTCTTGAGCTTGAGCATTCTCGAGGGCTTCCCTCTGAGCTTGCCACTTTGCATGATCTATCATGCTCCTATATTTGGTATGTATGGCCTCGATGTCGATTTTGAGTTGGGTCACCTTTTCATAATCCTTAATGCCGGCCTCAGCCACCTCAGACTTAGCCTCCTCGAGCTTGTCGCGCCCCCCTTTTTCCTCTTTGCAGCGGAAGTCAGGGTTTCGACATTTACTAGGACAACTCGTTTCCCTTTGGGAAAGGGCTACAGGAGTTGAAGAGTCGCCACCTAACGGATTTAAGGTGCGTTAGGGAACCTATTGCAAATAACGCATAAAACCCGGTTTGTATCACCAGAGATATAGTAAGGGCTTGAAATTACCTTGAGGAAAGTGTGTTAGGCACCCCTCGAGGTCCACAACGGTGGTCCCGGCCAAACTTATTTTGTGAATTAGTCATTTAACAATTAAAGCAGTTTAAGCACACATATGTATAAAAATAAGGGAAGTCCTAAGTTTATTAGCCTATAGGATCACATTTGTACAATACCCGATAAACCTTCCTCAACTAGAGGGGTTACACATGGCATTAGCGTACATGTCATCATATCCTTTTACTACCCAATTATCCTCCCCTTAGCGGTTATATAAGCGGTTTTTGATTAACGAACTCTATGCGTGCATTACTCTTCCCTTCCTTGTGGTCCCGGAGGTGTTTAGGACCTCTAATTTAGGCAGTTCTAGACTCTCCTAAGGTATTTAAAAGGATAAAATCTAAGCGACAATAAAGAACACATAGGACTGTCAAGTAAGGGAACAGTTAAGGGGGCTCACATTTACCTCCTCAGATAAGCAGACAATTAGCACGTGTCAAACAACAAGATTTCAGATGTTTCAGAAAGGCCCTAGAGCATGATGTCTAGATGAGTAAACAAAATATATACAACATTGTGTTAAGACGAAGCGATAGAAACCTAATCAGTTTGCCTACTGATTTTAGGATCTGTTGAATCTGGGCTGTTCACAAATAAGCAAAGCATAGTTTCACAATTTTTATAAGGTCTTAATTACCTACAGGCTTGCCTAGGAGAGGATCGGATATACCCTATAAACATAATGTCTAAATGTAATCAGGTTCTAGAAATCGATTTAAAACAAACAGTTTGAATTGATTATGTCCTATAAACATGCTGTCTAGGTGCTGAAACACTACAGAACTGGTTTTCACACATTTATTTCTAGGCGTTGGGATCACTTTTAAACACACTTATAGACAGGATAGTTACTGATTTTACGCGATGCAGACATGGTTTTAAAGCGAATGCAATAATAGTCCTAAAGCTGAGTTTCTAATGCACATAAAGAATGGACGTTTTTGTTAGGCAGGATTATAGTAGTAACTTAATAACAGATTTTCTAGGTGGTCATGATTATGCAAAAGCAGAATTTCGTAACAAACGACATAATGCGACTATAACATGTTTTTTGGTATGCCAAACCATCCTAAAGACATGGTTTCTAATGCAAGCAAATAATCATAATAATCCTAAGGCATGATTTCTAATGGAAGAAAATAATAAACCTAAGGAAATGATTTATACCTGGTTCCCCACAAAAATTATATAAGAATCCCTCCCCTTTTACTAATTTTTCCAATATTTGTTTACAAGGATTATTATTACAGACCATAAACAAATGAATTACATAATAAATAAAAGTTATGCTATAGGGAGCCTGAATAGGCCCAACATGATCCTGGAAATACCAGGGCTTTAAACAGTCCAAGATGCCATAGTCTCATAGTGTCCAATGGGGTATCCTGGTGTGTCAAAGTTTCCAAGGGTCTCAGGGACCCCGGGCAATGCTCACACCAAGATCCTTTTTAAATGGAGAAGTGGTTAGGTGCAGTGTGGAAGGGCCATCCCCAGTGTGCCAGAGTTTGGAGGAATCTCATAGATTCCTAGGTAGTACTCACACTGGAGGGGCAGAACTTAAGTAATCTAAGAGTATATGTGAGAGTACTTGACATAGTTGAGATGACCTTTGGAAAAAACGTATAGAGGTAAAATCTTTAGGAGTGAAAATACTTTAGGAGTAGCAGTAGTTTAGAGAAACATATTAGGAGTGAAAAACATGTTGAAAACCTTTTGGGGTAAAGGAAGGTTCAGCAAACAACAACATAGTCACAAAAGCATCACATTGCCCAGATTCAACTTCAGTTTGTCAATTAGTTCTAGGTGCACAAACAGTTACACAAAAGGGAGCAGGGGTTGGGAATACAAGACACTTGAAACAGAAGCACATAAGGAGGATAAAAGGGAGAGCATATTGAACAACAAGTGCATAGCACAAGCAGGGGTTGATTGACAACCAGCAACCAAATTCATAGCATTAGAACGCAAACTACTGATTCAGAGTCTCAACATGGAAATCATACTTGAAGCTAAAGTGGTAATCGACAGTAAAACATAGAGACGGAGTATAGAAAGAGTCATGCTAGGGACAGGGGTCTACTACATAGAATTAGTCATGCCAGTTGGGGTTAATCAGATAAAATAGGAGTCTGAGATACTAAAATAAGCATGTTGGTTGAAGGAAGTAAACAGGAAAGATGGAAGTACTTGAACTCAAGTAAACATGCTGGTTAAAGTAACAAACAAGAAGATTGAAACCTAGACATGTTGATCAGGCAATAAACAGAGTTAATTATACAACAGTTACGCTAGTATAGAAAGACACAACCTTAATAGAAGCAAAGCAACAAGGAGCACATAGATTTGAATTTCAGAATGACATTGAGATAGGAACATACCAGTTAAGGAAGCAAAATGCAGAAAGTAAAGTAGGTAGAATTCCACAGTCTAGCCTTGGCTTTCAGCCGGCTAGACAAGCAATGAGCACAAGTAGCAGAAAGAGAGAGGAGAGAAAGTTTATGTGTGTTTTTTGAACTATTGTCCGTGTTTGAGAGTAGAATAAGAGTGTATATATAGCACTTAGGGAGTAGAACAAATAAAGTAAAGAGAATCAGAATCCAATCAATTAAGGACAATCAACTATTCACAGAATTAATTCCCATAAGGGAGTCCGTGATAGACCCCTTGATTTGGGGGTAATCAATTAACGGTCACAACAAGAGGTTTAATTAAGGCAAAGAATCCAAAATCATGCCATATAAAGAGTCAGTAAAAAATTCCCAAACTTCTGTTCATTAATTAAGGCAAGTAAAATAGGGAAATATGTCACAAATAAGGAAACAAATAAAGTTTCAACACACAAATTTTAACAGGGTAATGAATAGGAAATAATCAGTAAAGTCTTCAAAGAATACTGATTTTTTGGGAAAGAATTACTCGGATTCCTTAAATAGAAATCAACTAAGTAAAACCTCACAGAAATGCAAGATTTAACAAGAAAAGCAGGTTCGAACCATTAATAGAGATCGATTAGGGCAAAAATCCCAAAGAATACTGGATTTAACAGGGAAAACATTTGAATTCCTAAATAGAACCCGTTAGCACAACTGATTCCCAGAAATCACCATAATCAAAAAAAGAAAAAGAAGTCAGTATAACCACTTGAAACATCTAGGGTTCGAGCATTCATGCAAAAATTAGTCAAATACGTAAAGGGGTGAACATATTAAATATTTAAAGTAGAAAAATCTTTTGAAGAAAGTTTGGGAAAACCCCTAGTTTTAGAAAGAGTGACTAAATATCAAAATAGTTAATTAAAACAAGAGATTTTAAAAGAAAACACCTAATAACACTCGAATCACCTCAGATCTATAAAGATCTGATAAGAATCGAACAGTAATGAACTAGGTTTTTCAGAAAATAATAGAGATGAAGAGAATCGGTCAAAACCCCATGGATTCGTAATAAAAACAAAAGGAAATCTTTACTTACAAAAGAAAATGGTCTGAGACAGGTCGGTAAACAAGTTTCAAACCAGAACAGGCTGGCTTTCCTTGAGATCTTCTCAAGAACTCATGAAATCGAAGAGTCATGGAGTATAGGAGACCAGGGGTGGTCGGAGAAGGCACAGAAACACCGTAGAAAGGATGCTTTCGCCGGTGACGACGATTAGGGTTAGGGTGAGTTGAGAGAGAATTGGAGGGGCGAGGGAACCAGTGACGGCGGATTGAGAGAATGGGAGAGGTTAGGGTTAGTTAGGGGGTTAATTAAGGTAGGTTTAATTGTGGACCACTGATCAAAATGATCAACAACCACGATTAAATGGGGTTATTGGGTTGGGTGTGTGCAGATTGGTCCTAAGGGATTTTGGGCTGGATTTTGGGTTAATAATAAGGGGGTTTTGGGTTGGTATTAAAAGGGTTAAGTCTGAAATAAAAGGTCTATTTGTTAAATACTCAAATAATTGATAAAATAATTTATTAAAACAATTAACAGATTAGAAAAATAATTTTCATGCATAGTAATGTTTTCAAAATAATTACTCAATATTTTAAAAATACAACAAGCTATTTTCTGGTAAAATAATACAATAATGCATGCATGGGCTATAATTGCAAAGTTATTGCAATTGTAACCAAAATAAATAAATATGGCTACTTATGAAATAATTTGAGCTTAATATGAATATAAACAGCAAAATTAAATCATGAAATTGTTATAAAGTCCCTTGTGATGCAATTTCTAATTATTTATATAAATAAAATACTGGGATAAATTAATTAAAAATCCCTAAAAATGTAGAACTTATGGAAAAATATTGATTGATGTTAATGCATTGTTTTGAAGGTATATATGCATTTGAAAAAATATTATAGGGAAAAAATGGGTATCAACAGAGCTTATTGGCGGTTGAATCCAGTTGATACTGAAGCTCTTTGATCTTCTCGGTCTGCACCGAGTTTATCTCTTTCGTAGCTCGAGTTGAGTCTCGACAGAATCCAATTGTGCTTGGACAATCTCTTTCATTGTGGCCAAGATATCCATGCTTCCCTTGAAAGCTTCGGCTCGTACATCATCCACCTGCTTACTGAGTTGATTGATCTGCTCGAGCCTCTGTAGGATTTGTGGAATTAGGTCATTAGTTGTTATCTCTAACTCGGCTTCACTATCATCAAGCATTCGGAATATCTGTTCTGCCATGTCAGTGTGCTTATCCCAAGCCGCAACCAAATTGGCCTGGAGTCTTTCACTGAGGAGCCTATAAGTTTCGCTTTTATCAGTAAGGCTCCAAATTTCGGCCTTGTGCTCCTCTCGAACTCTGACAAAGGCTTCGTGGTGCAACACTGAAGCCTACAAGTAAGGGAAGAAAGTATTAAGAGTAATCTGCAATTCCAAGTATGAAGAAAGTAAGGAATAAATTCTCGAAGATTACCCGATTTAAAGCGTGTTGGGCCTCGTTGAACAAGTAGGAGGCCCACCACAACGTTCATCACTGCTTGGTCTTCATCGGTCACCAAGCCTCTCAGATAGCTGGCAACCCCGAGTAGGGGAGGGGAGAAAACTCGATCATCCTCCGGGACGGTCAACACTAGATGCCATTTGTGGTTTGGGTTAGCACTCGAAGCCGGGAATTGGTCTACCAGCCTCACGCTTGATGAAGATCCAGTGGCCCCCAACGACAGTATTTTCTTCGGCACTAATAAGTCGCCAAAACCAGGGATATCCTCAGAAGTAGACACTTCTATCTCGTCAAAGAAACCATGGAGATCAATTCGCTGAAGCTCCAACATGTTCGCCTCTCAAATCATGGTGTCTGTGATCTGGGGGGAGTCTGAAAATGTCGATCACTCCGAGCTCGACCCCAGGGGCCTCTTCCGTTATTTGAGGAGCCTTGCCTCGAGACTTTCCCTCCACCATCTTTACTGGGGACGGGGTCACCTCTATTCTTCCCGACTCAGGGACCTAGGCCGAATCTCCCTTGTCGATTGCCTCCGGTTAGAAGGACTTCTGTACCAAAACCGTAGCCCGCGGATGAGCCACTAGCCCGATTTTTTCTTCTTTTTCTTCTTATTAGAACTCATCCATTAGCCGATAGATTTAGTCCAAAGATAGGGGAATGATGTTTCCCTTGGGCTTACGAGACCTCCTCGCCAGTATTTTCTTTTCCGAGCCTAGGGGACTCGGGGCCTTTTTCCTCGTTTTTTCCTTGGCCGGCTTTGGAGCTGATGGTTGGGGAGGGATGTCTTCATTACCGGAAGGAGGTCTCATCGCAACATCCTTCCTGAGACCTACAAAAGAAGGGGAGACAGGTTAGTTGAGAAAAGACTGAAACAACAAACAGTTAGAAAGCAGAAATTTACCATGGTTGTGAGTCTCCCATCGACCCTTTGATAGCTCCATCCAAGCATTTTAAGAGTAGGGCCTCTGAGATACCAAGCTTTCGACCCATCGTTTCAACTCTAGAACCGGGTCCGGTATTTGGGCCACAACTGCAACACCAAAATATAAATAAGCAAAAGTGGAAGGAAGTGAAAAAGGCAAAAACAAATATTCAAGGTAAAGGCACTTACGATTCATGTTCCACCTCTCTGGACACGGCATGTCTTCTGCAGGGATCAGGTCCGATGTCCTTATTCGGACAAACCTGCACATTCAGCCTCGATCAGGGGTCTTGTTGATACTGGAAAACGGGGCTCTGCTGGCCTGGCAGGTGAGCTTAATCAGTCCTCGATAGATCCGGGGAATGTAGAGGCGCATGAGATGGTGAGGGTAAAGGAGAATCCCTCGATATTTCTAGTGAAGAAATGGAGAAGGACGACGATTCTCCAGAACGACGGATGGATCTAGCCTAGGGTGATGTCGTACCTTTTGTAGAAGGCTACTATTACGGGATCCAAGGGGTTGAACGTAAAGGGGTAAGTGTAAACACTTAGATACCCTTCTACGTATGTGGTGATAAATTCCTCAGTAAAAGGAACAACTGCGTCTTTATTCTTCCAGTTACATTCTTCTTTGACCTTATCGAGAAGGCCCTCGGTGATGGTGCACATATAACTCGACATTGGCTCGCACTGGCCCTGCATCGAGGGGGTCTTCTCTATCTTAAAGTCGGTGACACTCGGGCACCCCACCAGAACGAATTCCTCAGGGCGGGGCTCCGCCGCAACCGCATTGCCGACAGGACGCGATGAATAATGAGCCTCTTTTTGTGGCACAATTTTGGAAGTGTTGTCCATTTGTGAGAATTAAGAAGTAAGGATTCTTTGAAAGCAAGAGTAGGGGAGGTGTTGGTTGTAAAAGTTTAAATGAAAGAAGGTTGAAGGTGACGGTTCAGTACCGGTGGTGGCCGACCAGCGCCTAACAAGCATTTAATGCATTGATAACCGGAGCGACGGGACGTTTCATTGCGTGCTTCACGATCGAGCTCGTCACTGACGTCATCACTCAAAAAGATGGAGCTCGAGAATTCATGTCATTTCTCATCATCTTATTTCTGAGAAACAAGGGGACTATCTGTATACGTTCAAGATCGGGCTTGCCCTTTTTATATTATTAATCGAGACCGGGGCGTGGCAGGCCAAGGTTAGACCCCATGTCATACCGGACTGTGACACGAAGTAAGATTTCCAAGTTCGTGTCAGGGACCGATCGAGATCGAGATCAGCCAGGATTAAAGACCAAGCGGGATAGAGATCGAGTAATATCGAGGAAAGCCTGCCGAGCCAAGTAACGGAAAGCCAAGATATCCGTGATTGGGCGAGGATCACGGCGGAAATCTCGGCATGTATCAAGAAGAGGCCAGTTAGTTAGCCAATCATGGGATTCTTACTGTATTTAGAATTGTACCATAAGTAGAACTCCTCTACTATATAGGGGGGGGGGTGTTTAATCATTTGTAAAGCGATGAGTTTCACACTATTCAAAATAATATATTATTCTTAAAGCTCTCAATACTCTGTCATTTTTGTTCACATCACATTCTGATCATTCCTTTGGTTCGAGGGCGACCTGTCTCGAGGGCCAAAACTGCATATCTCATTTGGTTTGCTTTATTTCTCTTTATAGCCAATATATCAATTTACTTATTTTCTTAATTTGTGCCAAGCGAAATCGCATATCTTTAAAATCACCTATAAATTCAATTGTTATCCGTTTTTAGGGTAAACAACGTGTGATCCACAATGTTGTATCTTACTCACCTGGTTTATGCACAATATTGCTCTCCGCCTCTCTCATATGTTTAGAGTTCATATGTTTAAGAAGGCTTGCATGAAAGACATGATGACCGTTAAGTACTGTGGTAGCAATTTAAGTTGATAAATCTGGAGTGATCGGTACGATAAACATAAGATAAAAAAAATTCAAATTAGCGTATCGTTTTATTTTATTTTTCATAACTCTTTCTTTAGAACAAGTTTAGTTTTTTTAATCATTTAGAATCGTATCTTACGGCTCTGTCCTTGAGGTGGCGTAGTCTAAATTTTTAAAAATTTGGTCAGAAAAACTTGAAATGATCTCAACGTTTGTCATCCAATAACGAATTATGGATCGACTACAAATGAAACGTTAATCCTTATTGACAGTTATAATGTTGGAATTAGTGAAGAAATGTACAACTATCTCGTTAATTTAAAAGTTTAAATTGTTAGAGAAAGCATAATTTTATTCACTTAAGTATATTTTGAGAAGTCAAGCACATGAAAATTTTCTATGATAATAAGTGACAAAAAGAATTATTCTAATTTGAGTATTTTAAATAGGAAAGGAAGACATACGGGCAAAGGGTGTCCGTAGGTGTCTTATTGCTAACTAGAGCTAAAATGAATATTTCATTTTTGCTAAGAAGGACATGCCACTTTCGTAAGGTAAAAGAGAGGGTATCACCATTCGCCAAATGGATAAAACCTAAAAGTTGTATACATACAGAGAAAACAAACGTGGGGTACAAATTTTCCAGAACAACATTAATATGCTTTGCACTCATAAATCCTAAAATATCCGATCACGGGTTGTTTCATATTGGTTTGCAGTTTGGTCCCATTGCTATAATACCATTTTGGGGCACAAGGGACCAACATACATTATTACTGTTCAAGAATAAAAGGTATACAGTAGACATAGCAGCAGTCAGAATGTGTGCCATACCTTTTTATCATTATTAATGCTCAAATCAACTTTATATCATCCTTCTTCTTTTGACCTTTCAATAGAGATGGTTCTCTTTTATTGTTCTTTAGCTTGTTAACTTTTATTTTATGTTTAATATAAAGTCACTTATTATAGACAGTGAATCACCTTGGTAAGTTTATGATTGATTAAATTTTGTGAAATGCTTCGCGTATTTATTATTTTTGTACATATCTTGAATTTCTTTCACAAAAATTCTATTTCCGTCGCCGTAGATATCTAAGGCAAGTCAAATAGTTGCATTCAAGTTCTCCTTAAAATGATCAGGGACGAGTCCGGAACCTTTTTGTTATTGTTTTGGACACAAACAAAACGACTAGGTGAAAAAAAGTACATAACTATATATAACGTCCAAAAATTGGGCGCTATACCTTAACGGTAACTTTCGTCGTTAAGGTATAACGTCCAGTTTTTGGGCGCTATACATAAAAAAAAAAAATTAATGTATAGCGTCCAGTTTTTGGGCGCTATACCTGAAAAAGCTGACACAGCAGGTATAGCGTCCAAAATCTCGACGCTATACTCTTTTTTTGGCCCCACCAATAATTTCTGACATAACAATAATTTAAATGCGTATAGCGCACAGAAATTGGGCGCTATACATAAAATAAAAAAATTCCCCGACTAGCCATTTCCTATATAAAGAGGTTAGGATTGTAGGAAAAATCATTCAAAAAAAATTTTAAGTCTCCTTCAAACGTTTCTTGTTGTTAAATTCTCCAGCATTTTTTCATTATGTCTGAAGAGCGTAGAATAAGAGTTTCATTACATGAAACTTTGAGGGATTTTTTGAGGACTCCGGATGAATGTCGGGAATTTCTTGTAATCACAATGTTNTATCACCGCCGGCGAATGAGCAGCGAGAAAATAATTTCTCTCATGCTTTCCATAATTCACAAGATGAGTGGTAAACTTCAATTTTCATTTGTGTTAATTATGTACATTTTTGGTGTATTGAATTAGTATTAACGCTCATATATTTAACAGGGGGTACCGGCCGGATATGAATTTTACAAGTGGTCTATCCGGGAGTCATCACCTAATTGAAAACGTCCATCGTGGAATTTCATCACATTACGACTTGTAAGTGAAGTGATATAGCTATATGGAAAGTATTTATTAATTTCAGTAGCTTATATTTTTGTTGGTTGTGCAGTGAAAACGAGCAAGTTGAACCACCCGTACTCACTCAATTTCCCAAAAATGACGTATTAAATCAGGATCTGGCAGATGCACAGAGTGAGGAAGAGAACAATGATTACGACAACAATGCCGATGAATCCGGAGACGAGACACCCT
>MDKH01018493.1:0-16068 GCA_005239495.1 Nicotiana undulata | reverse complement strand
TATGCTGGCATTAAGTAGGGAGTGGGACCCTACACTGGAAAGTTATCAGGTTATGCTAGCATCGAGTGAGACCCCATGTTGGAAAGTCATCAGGTTATGCTGGCATCAACTAGGGAGTGGGACCCTATGTTGGAAAGTCATCAGGTTAAGCTGGCATCAACTATGGAGTGGGACCCTATGTCAGAAAGTCGTCAGGATACACATGAATCAATTAGGGAGTGGGATCCTACATTGGAAAGTAATCAGGTTAAGCTGACATCATCTAGGGAGTGGGACCCTACATTGGAAAGTCATCAGGTTATGTTGGCGTTAACTAGGGGGTGGAACGCAATGTTGGAAAGTCATTAGGTTATGATGGCATCAACTAGGGGGTGGGACCCTATGTTGGAAAGTCGTCAGGTTATGCCGTCATCAACTAGGGAGTGGGACCATATGGTTGGAAATCATCAGGTTATGCTGGCATCAACTAGGGAGTTGGACCCTATGTTGGAAAGTCGTCAGGTTATGCCGTCATCAACTAGGGAGTGGGACCATATGGTTGGAAATCATCAGGTTATGCTGGCATCAACTAGGGAGTTGGACCCTATGTTGGAAAGTCGTCAGGTTATGCCGTCATCAACTAGGGAGTGGGACCATATGGTTGGAAATCATCAGGTTATGCTGGCATCAACTAGGGAGTTGGACCCTATGTTGGAAAGTCGTCAGGTTATGCCGTCATCAACTAGGGAGTGGGACCATATGGTTGGAAATCATCAGGTTATGCTGGCATCAACTAGGGAGTTGGACCCTATGTTGGAAAGTCGTCAGGTTATGCCGTCATCAACTAGGGAGTGGGACCATATGGTTGGAAATCATCAGGTTATGCTGGCATCAACTATGGAGTGGGAGCTTACATTGGAAAGTCATCATGTTATGCTGGCTTCATCTAGAGAGTGGGACCCTAAGTTCTAAAGTCATCATGTTATGCTGGCATCAACAAGGATGTGGAACCCTAAGTTGGAAAGTCATCAGGTTATGCTGGAATCAACTATGGATTGAGACCATATGTTGGAAAGTCATCAGGTTATGTTGGCATCAACGGGGAGTGGGAGCCTACATTGGTAAGTCATCAGGTTATGCCGGCATCATCTAGAGAGTGGGACTCGAAGTTCTAAAGTCATCAGGTTATGCTGGCATTAACAAGGGAGTGGGACCCTATGTTGGAAAGTCGTCAGGTTATGCTGTCATTAACTACGGAGTAGGACCCAATGTTGGAAATTCATTCAGTTATGGTGGCATCAACTAGGGAGTGGGACCCTATCTTTGAAAGTCATCAGGTTATGCTGGCATTAACAAGGGAGTGGGACCCTATGTTGGAAAGTCGTCAGGTTATGCTGTCATTAACTACGGAGTAGGACCCAATGTTGGAAATTCATTAGGTTATGGTGGCATCAACTAGGGAGTGGGACCCTATGTTGGAAAGTAATCAGGCTATGCTGGCATCAACTAGGGAGTGGCAGCCTACGTTGGAATGTAATCAGGTTATTCTGGCATCATCTAGAGAGTGGGACCTTATGTTAGAAAATCATTAGCTTATGCTGGCATCAACTAGGGAGTAAGAACTTACATTGGAATGTCATCAGGTTATGTTGGCATTAACTAGGGAGTGGGAGCCTTCGTTGGAAAGCCATGAGGTTATGTCGGTATCATAGAGGGAGTGTGACCCGATGTTTGGAAGTCATCAGGTTATGCTGGCATCAACTAGGGAGTGGGACCCTATGTTGGAAAGTCGTCAGGTTATGCAGTCATCAACTAGGGAGTGGGACCTTATGGTTGGAAGTCATCAGGTTATGCTGGCATCAAATATGGAGTGGGAGCTTACATTGGAATGTCATCAGGTTATGCCGGCTTCATCTAAAGAGTGGGACCCTAAGTTCTAAAGTCATCATGTTATGCTGGCATCAACAAGGGTGTGGAACCCTAAGTTGGAAAGTCATCAGGTTATGCTGGAATCAACTATGGATTGAGACCATATGTTGGAAAGTCATCAGGTTATGTTGGCATCAACTAGGGAGTGGGAGCCTACATTGGAAAGTCATCAGGTTATGCCGGCATCATCTAGAGAGTGGGACCCTAAGTTCTAAAGTCATCAGGTTATGCTGGCATCAACAAGGGAGTGGGACCCTATGTTGGAAAGTCGTCAGGTTATGCTGTCATTAACTACGGAGTAGGACCCTATGTTGGAAAGTCATTAGGTTATGGTGGCATCAACTAGGGAGTGGGACCCTATGTTGGAAAGTAATCAGGTTATGCTGGCATCAACAAGGGAGTGAGACCCTACGTTAGAAGGTCATCAAGTTATGTTTGCATCATTATGGGGTGGGACCCTATGTTGGAAAGTCATCAGGTTATGCTGACATCAACTAGGGAGTGGCAGCCTACGTTGGAATGTAATCAGGTTATTCTTGCATCATCTAGAGAGTGGGACCTTATGTTGGAAAGTCATCAATTGATGTTGGCATCAACTAAGGAACGGCACCCTACGTTGGAAAGTCATGGGGTTATGCTGGCATTAAGTAGGGAGTGGGACCCTACACTGGAAAGTTATCAGGTTATGCTAGCATCAACTAGGGAGTGGGACCCCACGTTGGGAGGTCATCAGGTTATGCTGGCATCAACTAGGGTATGGGACCCTATGTTGGAAAGTCATCAGGTTATGCAGGCATCAACTAGGGAGTGGGAGCCTACGTTAAAAATTCATCAGGTTATGCCGGCATAATCTAGGGAGTGGGACAACATCTTTGAAAGTCATCAGGTTATGATGGCATCAACTAGGCAGTGGGACCCTATGTTGGCATCAACTACGGAGTGGGAATCTATTTTAAAATGTCATTAGGTTGTGCAAGCATCAACTAGGGAGTGGGAGCGTATTTTGGAATGTAATCAGGTTATTCTGTCATCATATAGAGTGTGGCACCTAACGTTGGAAAGTTATCAGGTTATGTTGGCACCAACTAAGGAGTGGAACCCTACGTTGGAAAATCATCAGGTTATGTTAGCATTAACTAGGGAGTGGGACCCATTGGAAAGTTATTAGGTTATGCTGGCATCAACTAGGGAGTGGGACACTACGTTGGAAACACATCAGGTTATGCTGGAATTAACTAAGGAGTGAGACTCTACTTTAGAAAGCTATCAGGTTATGCTGGCATCAACTAGGGAGTGGGACCGCACGTTAGAAAGCCATCAGGTTATGCTGACATCAACTAGGGAGTGGGAACCTATGTTGGAATGTCATCAGGTTATGCTAGCATCAACTAGGAAGTGGGAGCCTACGTTAGAAATTCATCAGGTTATGCAGGCATCACCTAGGGAGTGGGACCCTACCTTTTAAATTTATCAGGTTATGCCAGCAACAACTACGGAGTGGGACTCTATGTTGGAAAGTCATCTGGTTATGCTGGAGTAAGACCCTAAGTTAGAAAGTCATTAGGTTATGCTCACATCAACTTGGGAGTGGGAGCCTACAACGGAAAGTCATCTGGTTATGTTGTCATCAACTAGGGAGTGGGACCCTTTGTTGGAAAGTCTTCAGGTTATGCTAGCATCAACTATGGAGTGGGAGCCTACGTTCGAAAGTCATTAGGTTATGCCGGCATCATCTAGGGAGTGGGACACTATGTTGGAAAGTCATCAGGTTATGCCGGCAACAACTAGGGAGTGTGACCCTATGTTGGAAAGTCATCAGGTTATTGCTGAGTGGGACCCTATGTTAGAAAGTCATTAGGTTATGCTGGCATCAACTAGGGAGTGGGACCCTACTTTGGAAAGTCGTCAGGTTATGCTAGCATCAACTATGAAGTGGGATCCTATGTTAGAAAGTCATTAGGTTATGCTGGCATCAACTAAGGAGTGGGACCCTATGTTGGAAAGTTATCAGGTTATGCTGGCATCAACTAGGGAGTGAGAACTTACATTTTAAAGTCATCAGGTTATGCTGGCATGAACTAGGGAGCGGGAGCCTTCGTTGGAAAGCCATTAGGTTATGTCGGTATCATCAAGATAGTGGGACCTTATGTTTGAAAGTCATCAGGCTATGCTGGCATCAACTAGGGAGTGGGACCCTATGTTGGAAAGTCATTATGTTATGGTGGCATCAACTAGGGAGTGGGACCCTACGTTGGAAATTAATCAGGTTATGTTGGCATCAACAAGGGAGTAGGACCCTACGTTAAAAGGTCATCAGGTTATGTTGGCATCAACTACGGGGTGGGACCCTATGTTGGAAAGTCATGAGGTTATGATGGCATCAGCTAGGGGGTGGGACCCTATGTTGGAAAGTCATGAGGTTATGACGGCATCAACTAGGGAGTGGGACCCTACGTTGGATTGTAATCAGGTTATTTTGGCAGCATCTAGAGAGTGGGATCTTACGTTGGAAAGTGATCAAGTTATGTTGGCAACAACTAAGGAGTGGGACACAACGTTGGAAAGTCATTAGGTTATGCTGGAATTAACTAGGGAGTGAGACTCTACTTTTGAAAGTTATCAGGTTATGCTCGCATCAACTAGGGAGTGGGACCCCACGTTGGAAAGCCATCAGGTTATGTTGGCATCAACTAGGGAGTGGGACCCAATGTTGGAATGTCATCAGGTTCTGCTGGCATCAACTAGGGAGTGGGAGCCTACGTTGGAATGTAATAAGTTTATTTTGGCAGCATCTAGAGAGTGGGACCTTACGTTGGAAAGTGATCAAGTTATGTTGGCAACAACTAAGGAGTGGGACACTACGTTGGAAAGACATCAGGTTATGCTGGAATTAACTAAGGAGTGAGACTCTACTTTGGAAAGTTATCAGGTTATGCTGGCATCAACTAGGGAGTGGGACCCCACGTTGGAAAGCCATCAGGTTATGCTTGCATCAACTAGGGAGTGGGAACCTATGTTGGAATGTCATCCGGTTATGCTAGCATCAACTAGGGAGTGGGAGCCTACGTTAGAAATTCATCAGGTTATGCCGGCATCACCTAGGAAGTGGGACCCTATCTTTTAAAGTCATCATGTTATGCTGGCATCAACTAGGGAGTGGGACCCTATGTTGGAAAGTCGTCAGGTTATGTTGTCATCCACTATGGAGTGGGACCATATGGTTGAAAGTCATCAGGTTATGCTGGCATCAATTATGGAGTGGGAGCCTACATTGGAAAGTCATCAGGTTATGCCAGCATCATCTAGAGAGTGGGATCCTAAGTTCTAAAGTCATCATGTTATGCTGACATCAACAAGGGTGTGGAACCCTAAGTTGGAAAGTCATCAGGTTATGCTGGCATTAACTATGGAGTACGATGTTGGAAAGTCATTAGTTTATGGTGGCATCAACTAGGGAGTGGGACCCTACATTGGAAAGTAATAAGGTTATGCTAGCATCAACTAGGGAGTGGGACCCAACGTTGGAAATTCATCAGGTTATGCTTGAATAGACTAGGGGGTGGGACCCTATGTTGGAAAGTCATCAGGTTATGCTGGCATCAACTAGGGAGTGGTAACCTACGTTGGAATGTAATCAGGTTATTATGGCATCATCTAGAGAGTGGGACCTTATGTTGGAAAGGCATCAAGTTAGGATGGCATCAACTAAGGAGTGGGACCCTACGTTGGAAAGTCATCTGGTTATGTTGGCATTAAAAGAAGGGAGTGGGACCCTACGTTGGGAAGTTATCAGGTTATGCCGGCATCAGCTAGGGAGTGGGACCCCACGTTGGAAAGTCATCAGGTTATACTTGCATCAACTGTGGAGTGGGACCCTATGTTGGAAAGTCATCAGGTTATGGCGGCATCAACAAGGGAGATAGACCTTACATTGGAAACTTATCAGGTTATGCTGGCTTTAACTAGGAAGTGGGAGCCTATTTGGAAAGTCATCAGGTTATGCTGTCATTATCTAGGGAGTGGGACCCTATGTTTGAAAGTCATCAGGTTATGCTGGCATCAATTAGGGAGTGGGACCGTATGTTAGAAAGTCATCTGGTTATACTGGTATCAATTATAGAGTGGGACCCTATATTGGAAAGTTGTCAGGTTATGGTGGCATCAACCAGGGAGTGAGACCTTACGTTGGATAGTCACAGATTATGCTGGCATGAACTAGGGAGTGTGAGCCTACTTTGGAAAGTCACCAGGTTATGCCGCCATGATCTGGGGAGTGGGATCATATGTTTGAAAGTCATCAGGTTATGCTGGCATCAACTAGGGAGTGGGACCCTATGTTGGAATGTCGTCGAGTTATACTGGCATCAACTTTGGAGTGGGACCCTATTTGGGAATTGCATCAGGTTATGCTAGCATCAACTAGGGAGTGGGACCCTACGTTGGAAAGTCATCAGGTTATGCTGGCATCAACTATGGAATGGGACTGTATGTTGGAAACTCATTAGGTTATGCTGTCATCAACTAGGGAGTGGGAGCCATTGTTAGAAAGTCATCAGGTTATGCCGACATCATGTAGGGAGTGGTACCCTATGTTGGAAAGTCATCATGTTATGCTGACATCAACATCGGTGTGGAACCCTAAGTTGGAATGTCATCAGGTTATGCTGGCATTAATTATGGAGTACGACCCTATGTTGGAAAGTCATTAGTTTATGGTGGCATCAATTAAGGAGTGGGACCCTACATTGGAAAGTAATAAGGTTATGTTGGCATCAACTAGGGAGTGGGACCCAACGTTTGAAATTTATCAGGTTATGCTTGAATAGACTAGGGAGTGGGACCCTATGTTAAAAAGTCATCAGGTTATGCCGGCAACAACTAGGGAGTGAGACCCTGTGTTGGAAAGGCATTAGGTTATTCTGGCATCAACTAGGGAGTGAGACCGTACATTGGAAAGTCATCAGGTTATGCTGGCATCAACTAGGGAGTGGGAGCCTACATTGAAAAGTCATCATGTTATGCCGGCATCATCTAGAGAGTTGGACCCTAAGTTCTAAAGTCATCAGGTTATGTTGTCATTAACTATGGAGTAGGACCCTATGTTGGAAAGTCATTAGGTTATGGTGGCATCAACTAGGGAGTGGGACCCTACATTGGAAAGTAATCAAGTTATGCTGGCATCAACTAGGGAGTGGGACCCTACGTTAGAAAGTCATCAGGTTATGATGGCATCAACTAGGGGGTGGGACCATATGTTGGAAAGTCATCAGGTTTTGCTGGTATCAACTAGGGAGTTGGACCCTATGTTGGAAAGTCACCAGGTTATGCTAGCATCAACTAGGGAGTGAGAGCCTACGTTGGATAGTCATAAGGTTATGCTAGCATCATCTAGGGAGTGGGACCCTATGTTTGAAAGTCATCAGGTTATGCCGGCAACAACTAGGGACTGAGACCCTATGTTGGAAAGGCATCAGGTTATGCTGGCTTCAACTAGGGAGTGGGACCATACGTTGGAAAGTCATTAGGTTATGCTGGCATCAACTAGGGAGTGGGACCCTACGTTGGAAAGTCATTAGGTTATGCCGGCATTATCCAGAGAGTAAGACCGAAAGTTCTAAAGTCATCATGTTATGCTGGCATCCACTATGGAGTGAGACCATATGTTGGAAAGTCGTCAGGTTATGCTGGCATCAACTAGGGAGTGGGAGCCTACATTGGAAAGTCATCAGGTTATGCCGGCATCATCTAGAGAGTGGGACCCTATTTTCTAAAGTCATCGGGTTAAGCTGCTATCAACAAGGGAGTGGAACCCTATGTTGGAAAGCCATCAGGTTATGCTTGCATTCACTATGGAGTGGGACCCTATGTTATAAAGTCATTAGGTTATGCTGGCATCAACTAGGGAGTGAGAACTTACATTGGAAAGTCATCAGGTTATGCTGGCATCAAATAGGGAGTAGGACCCTACGTTGGAAAGTAATTGGGTATGCTAGCATCAACTAGGGAGTGTGACCCTACATTGGAAAGTCATTAGATTATGCTGGAATAAACTAGGGGGTGGAACCCTATGTTGGAAAGTCATCACGTTATGCTGGCATCAACTAGGGAGTGGCAACCTATGTTGGAATGTAATCATGTTATTCTTGCATCATCTAGAGAGTGGGACCTTACGTTGGAAAGTCATCAAGCTATGATGGTATCAACTAAGGAGTGGGACCCTACGTTGGAAAGTCATCAAGTTATGTTGGCATTAACTAGGGAGTGTGACCCTATGTTTAAAAGTCTTCAGGTTATACTGGCATCAACTATGGAGTGAGAGCCTGCATTGGAAAGGCATCAGGTTATGCCGGCATCATCTAGAGAGTGGGACCCTAAGTTCTAAAGTGTTCAGGTTATGCTGGCATCAACAAGGGAGTGGGAACCTATGTTGGAATGTCGTCCGGTTATGCTGTCATTAACTATGGAGTAGGACCCTATGTTGGAAAGTCATTCGGTTATGGTAGAATCAACTAGGGAGTGGGACCCTACGTTGGAAAGTAATCAGGTTATGCTGGAATCAACAAGGGAATGGGACCCTACGTTAGAAAGTCATCAGGTTATGTTGGCATCAACTAGGGGGTGGGACCCTATGTTGGAAAGTCATCAGGTTATGCTGGCATCAACTAGGGAGTGGCTGCCTACGGTTGAATGTAATCAGGTTATTCTGGCATCATCTAGAGAGTGGGACCTTATGTTGGAAAGTCATCAGTTTATGTTGGCATCAACTAAGGAGCGGGACCCTACGTTGGAAAGTCATCAGGTTATGCTGGGTTTAAGTAGGGAGTGGGACCCTACGTTGGAAAGTTATCAGGTTATGCTAGCATTAACTAGGGAGTGGGATCCCACGTTGGAAAGTCATCAGGTTATGCTGGCATCAACTAGGGAGTGGGAGCCTACGCTAGAAATTCTTCAGGTTATGCCGGCATCATCTAGGGAGTGGGACCCTATCTTTGAAAGTCATCAGGTTATGTTGGCATTAACTAGGGAGTGGGACCCTTTGTTGGATTGTCGTCAGGTTTTGTTGGCATCAACTACGGAGTGGGAACCTATTTTAGAATGTCATCAGGTTATGCAAGCATCAACTTGGGAGTTGGAGCCTACGTTGGAAAGTAATCAGGTTATTCTGGCATCATATAGAGTGTGGCACCTTACGTTGGAAAGTCATCAAGTTATGTTGGCATCATCTAGAGAGTGGAAACCTACTTTGGAAAGTCATTAGGTTATGTTAGCATTAACTAGGGAGTGGGACCCATTCGAAAGTTATCAAGTTATGCTGGATTCAACTAGGGAGTGGGACCCCACGTTGGAAAGTCATCAGGTTATGCTGGCATCAACTAGGGAGTGAGACCCTATGTTGGAAAGTCATCAGGTTATGCTGGCATCAACTAGGGAGTGGAACCCTACGTTAGAAATTCATCAGGTTATGCCTTCATAATCTAGGGAGTGGGACCCTAAGTAGGAAAGTCATCAAGTTATGCTGGCATTAATTAGGGAGTGGGATCCTTCGTTGGAAAGTCGTTAGGTTATGCTAGCATCAATTATGGAGTGGGAGACTACGTTGGAAAGTCATTAGGTTATGTCGGTATCATCTAGGGAGTGGGACCCTAGGTCTGAAAGTCATAAGGTTATGCCTGCAACAACTAAGGAGTGGGACCCTATGTTGGAAAGTCATTAGGTTATGCTGGCATCAACTAAGGAGTGGGACCCTATGTTGGAAAGTCATTAGGTTATGCTGGCATCAACTAAGGAGTGGGACCCTATGTTGGAAAGTCATTAGGTTATGTCGGTATCATCTAGGGAGTGGGACCCTAGGTCTGAAAGTCATAAGGTTATGCCTGCAACAACTAAGGAGTGGGACCGTATGTTGGAAAGTCATCATGTTATGCTGGAGTGGGACCCTATGTTAGAAAGTCATTATGTTATGCTTGCATCAACTAGGGAGTGGGACCCTACGTTGGAAAGTCATTAGGTTATGCTGGCATCAACTAGGGAGTGGGACCCTTTGTTGGAAAGTCGTCACGTTATGCTAGCATCAACTATGGAATGGGACCCTATGTTAGAAAGTCATTAGGTTATGCTGGCATCAACTAAGGAGTGGGACCCTATGTTGGAAAGTCATTAGGTTATGCTGGCATCAACTATAATCAGCTTATGATGGCATCAACTAGGGAGTGAGAACTTACATTGGAAAGTCATCAGGTTATGCTGGCATCAACTAGGGAGTGGGAGCCTTCTTTCGAAAGCCATCAGGTTATGTCGGTATTATATATGGAGTGGGACCCGATGTTTGGAAGTCATCAGGTTATGCTGACATCAACTAGGGAGTGGGACCCTATGTTTAAAAGTCTTCAGGTTATACTGGAAACATCTATGGAGTGAGAGCCTACATTGGAAAGGCATCAGGTTATGCCGGCAACATCTTAAGAGTGGGACCCTAAGTTTGAAAGTCATCAGGTTATGCTGGCATCAACTATGGAGTGGGACCCTAAGTTGGGAAGTCGTCAGGTTGTGCTTGCATCAATTATGGAGTGGGAACCTATGTCAGAAAGTCGTCAGGATACGCAGGATTCAATTAAGGAGTGGGAGCCTACGTTGGAAAGTAATCAGGTTAAGTCGGCATCATCTAGGGGGTTGACCCTATGTTGGAAAGTCATCAGGTTATGATGGAATCAACTAGGGAGTGGCTGCCTACGGTTGAATGTAATCAGGTTATTCTGGCATCATCTAGAGAGTGGATCTTATGTTGGAAAGTCATCAGGTTATGATGGAATCAACTAGGGAGTGGCTGCCTACGGTTGAATGTAATCAGGTTATTCTGGCATCATCTAGAGAGTGGATCTTATGTTGGAAAGTCATCAGTTTATGTTTGCATCAACTAAGGAGCGGGACCCTACGTTGGAAAGTCATCAGGTTATGCTGACATTAAGTAGGGAGTGGGACCCTACGTTGGAAAGTTATCAGGTTATGCTAGCATTAACTAGGGAGTGGGATCCCACGTTGGAAAGTCATCAGGTTATGATGGAATCAACTAGGGAGTGGCTGCCTACGGTTGAATGTAATCAGGTTATTCTGGCATCATCTAGAGAGTGGATCTTATGTTGGAAAGTCATCAGTTTATGTTTGCATCAACGAAGGAGCGGGACCCTACGTTGGAAAGTCATCAGGTTATGCTGGCATCAACTAGGGAGTGGGAGCCTACGGTAGAAATTCATCAGGTTATGCTGGCATCATCTAGGAGGTGGGACCCTATCTTTGAAAGTCGTCAGGTTATGCTGGCATTAACTAGGGAGTGGGACCCTATGTTGGAATGTCGTCAGGTTATGTTGGCATCAACTACGGAGTGGGAACCCATTTTAGAATGTCATCAGGTTATGCAAGAATCAACTAGGGAGTTGGAGCCTACGTTGGAAAGTAATCAGGTTATTCTGGCATTATATAGAGTGTGGCACCTTACGTTGGAAAGTCATCAGGTTATGGTTGCATCATCTAGAGAGTGGAAACCTACGTTGGAAAGTCATTAGGTTATGTTAGCATTAACTAGGGAGTGGGACCCATTGGAAAGTTATCAAGTTATGCTGGATTTAACTAGGGAGTTGGACCTCACGTTGGAAAGTCATCAGGTTATGTTGGCATCAACTAGGGAGTGAGACCCTATGTTGGAAAGTCATCAGGTTATGCTGGCATCAACTAGGGAGTGGAACCCTACGTTAGAAATTCATCAGGTTATGCTGTCATAATCTAGGGAATGGGACCCTAAGTAGGAAAGTCATCAGGTTATGCTGGCATTAACTAGGGAGTGGGATCCTTCGTTGGAAAGTCGTCAGGTTATGCTAGCATCAACTATGGAGTGGGAGCCTACGTTGGAAAGTCATTAGGTTATGTCGGTATCATCTAGGGTGTGGGACCCTAGGTTGGAAAATCATAAGGTTATGCCTGCAACAACAAGGAAGTGGGACCGTATATTGGAAAGTCATCAGGTTATGCTGGAGTGGGACCCTATGTTAGAAAGTCATTAGGTTATGCTTGCATCAACTAGGGAGTGGGACGCTACGTTGGAAAGTCATCAGGTTATGCTGGCATCAACTAAAGAGTGGGACCCTTTGTTGGAAAGTCGTCAGGTTAATGTCGCATCAACTATGGAATGGGACCCTATGTTGGAAAGTCATTCGATTATGGTAGAATCAACTAGGGAGTGGGACCCTACGTTGGAAAGTAATCAGGTTATGCTGGAATCAACAAGGTAATGGGACCCTACGTTAGAAATCATCAGGTTATGTTGGCATCAACTAAGGAGCGGGACCCTACGTTGGAAAGTCATCAGGTTATGCTGGCATCAACTAGGGAGTGGCGGCCTACGGTTGAATGTAAT
Organism: Nicotiana undulata; assembly: GCA_005239495.1. Classification (NCBI taxonomy): domain Eukaryota; kingdom Viridiplantae; phylum Streptophyta; class Magnoliopsida; order Solanales; family Solanaceae; genus Nicotiana; species Nicotiana undulata. Next base: position 3,752 of record MDKH01018493.1, on the reverse strand, counting down.
CAGGTTATTCTGGCATCATCTAGAGAGTGGGACCTTATGTTGGAAAGTCATCAGTTTATGTTGGCATCAACTAAGGAGCGGGACCCTACGTTGGAAAGTCATCAGGTTATGCTGGCATCAACTAGGGAGTGGGAGCCTGCGGTAGAAATTAATCAGGTTATGCCGGCATCATCTAGGGAGTGGGACCCTATCTTTGAAAGTCATCAGGTTATGCTGGCATTAACTAGGGAGTGGGACACTTTGTTGGAATGTCGTCAGGTTTTGTTGGCATCAACTACGGAGTGGGAACCTATTTTAGAATGTCATCAGGTTATGCAAGCATCAACTAGGGAGTTGGAGCCTACGTTGGAAAGTAATCAGGTTATTTTGGCATCATATAGAGTGTGGCACCTTACGTTGGAAAGTCATCAGGTTATGTTGGCATCATCTAGAGAGTGGGAACCTACGTTGGAAAGTCATGGGGTTATGCTGGCATTAAGTAGGGAGTGGGACCCTACACTGGAAACTTATCAGGTTATGCTAGCATCGAGTGAGACCCCACGTTGGAAAGTCATCAGGTTATGCTGGCATCAACTAGGGAGTGGGACCCTATGTTGGAAAGTCATCAGGTTAAGTTGGCATCAACTATGGTGTGGGACCCTATGTCAGAAAGTCGTCAGGATACACAGGAATCAATTAGGGATTGGGATCATACATTGGAAAGTAATCAGGTTAAGCGGACATCATCTAGGGAGTGGTACCCTACATTGGAAAGTCATCAGGTTATGTTGGCGTTAACTAGGTGGTGGGACGCAATGTTGGAAAGTCATTAGGTTATGATGGCATCAACTAGGGGGTAGGACCCTATGTTGGAAAGTCATGAGGTTATGACGGCATCAACTAGGAAGTGGGAGCCTACGTTGGAATGTAATCAGGTTATTTCGGCAGCATCTAGAGAGTGGGACCTTACGTTGGAAAGTGATAAAGTTATGTTGGCAACAACTAAGGAGTGGGACTCTACTTTTGAAAGTTATTAGGTTATGCTGACATCATATAGGGAGTGGGACCCCACGTTGGAAAGCCACCAGGCTATGCCGGCATCAACTAGGGAGTAGGACCCTTAGTTGGAATGTCATCAGGTTACGCTAAGCATCAACTAGGGAGTGGGAGCCAACGTTAGAAATTCATTAGGTTATGTCGACATCATCTAGGGAGTCGGACCCTATCTTTGAAAGTCATCAGGTTATGCTGGCATCAACTAGGGAGTTGGACCCTATGTTGGAAAGTCGTCAGGTTATGCCGTCATCAACTAGGGAGTGGGACCATATGGTTGGAAGTCATCAGGTTATGCTGGCATCAACTAGGGAGTTGGACCCTATGTTGGAAAGTCGTCAGGTTATGCCGTCATCAACTAGGGAGTGGGACCATATGGTTGGAAGTCATCAGGTTATGCTGGCATCAACTATGGAGTGGGAGCTTACATTGGAAAGTCATCATGTTATGCCGGCTTCATCTAGAGAGTGGGACCCTAAGTTCTAAAGTCATCATGTTATGCTGGCATCAACAAGGGTGTGGAACCCTAAGTTGGAAAGTCATCAGGTTATGCTGGAATCAACTATGGATTGAGACCATATGTTGGAAAGTCATCAGGTTATGTTGGCATCAACTAGGGAGTGGAAGCCTATATTGGAAAGTCATCAGGTTATGCCGGCATCATCTAGAGAGTGGGACCCTAAGTTCTAAAGTCATCAGGTTATGCTGGCATCAACACGGGAGTGAGACCCTATGTTGGAAAGTCGTCAGGTTATGCTGTCATTAACTACGGAGTAGGACCCTATGTTGGAAAGTCATTAGGTTATGGTGGCATCAACTAGGGAGTGAGACCCTATGTTGGAAAGTAATTAGGTTATGCTGGCATCAACAAGGGAGTGAGACCCTACGTTAGAAGGTTATCAGGTTATGCTGACATCAACTAGGGAGTGGGACCCCACGTTGGAAAGCCATCAGGCTATGTTGGCATCAACTAGGGAGTAGGACCCTATGTTGGAATGTCATCAGGTTATGCTAGCATCAACTAGGGAGTGGGAGCCAACGTTAGAAATTCATTAGGTTATGTCGGCATCATCTAAGGAGTGGGACCCTTTCTTTGAAAGTCATCAGGTTATGCTGGCATCAACTAGGGAGTGGGACCCTATGTTGGAAAGTCGTTAGGTTATGCAGTCATCAACTAGGGAGTGGGACCTTATGGTTGGAAGTCATCAGGTTATGCTGGCATAAACTATGGAGTGGGAGCTTACATTGGAATGTCATCAGGTTATGCCGGCTTCATCTAGAGAGTGGGACCCTAAGTTCTAAAGTCATCATGTTATGCTAGCATCAACAAGGGTGTGGAACCCTAAGTTGGAAAGTCATCAGGTTATGCTGGAATCAACTATGGATTGAGACCATATGTTGGAAAGTCATCAGGTTATGTGCCTCAACTAGGGAGTAAGAGCCTACATTGGAAAGTCATCAGGTTATGCCGGCATCATCTAGAGAGTGGGACCCTAAGTTCTAAAGTCATCAGGTTATGCTGGCATCAACAAGGGAGTGGGACCCTATGTTGGAAAGTCGTCAGGTTATGCTGTCATTAACTACGGAGTAGGACCCTATGTTTGAAAGTCATTAGGTTATGGTGGCATCATCTAGGGAGTGGGATCCTACGTTGGAAAGTAATCAGGTTATGTTGGCATCAACAAGGGAATTGGATCCTACGTCAAAAGGTCATCAAGTTATATTTGGCATCAACTAGGGGGTGGGACCCTATGTTGGAAAGTCATCAATTGATGTTGGCATCAACTAAGGAACGACACCCTACGTTGGAAAGTCATGGGGTTATGCTGGCATTAAGTAGGGAGTGGGACCCTACACCGAAAAGTTATCAGGTTATGCTAGCATCAACTAGGGAGTGGGACCCCACGTTGGGAAGTCATCAGGTTATGCTGGCATCAGCTAGGAAGTGGGACCCTATGTTGTAAATTCATAAAGTTATGCAGGCATCAACTAGGGAGTGGGAGCCTACGTTAGAAATTCATCAGGTTATGCCGGCATAATCTAGGGAGTGGGACAACATCTTTGAACGTCATCAAGTTATGATGGCATCAACTAGGGAGGGGGACCCTATGTTGGCATCAACTCTGGAGTGGGAATCTATTTTAGAATGTCATTAGGTTATGCAAGCATCAACTAGGGAGTGGGAGCGTATGTTGGAATGTAATCAGGTTATTCTGTCATCATATAGAGTGTGGCACCTAACGTTGGAAAGTTATCAGGTTATGTTGGCACCAACTAAGTAGTGGAACCCTACGTTGGAAAGTCATCAGGTTATGTTAGCATTAACTAGGGAGTGGGACCCGTTGGAAAGTTATTATGTTATGCTGGCATCAACTAGGGAGTGGGACACTACGTTGGAAAGACATCAGGTTATGCTGGAATTAACTAAGGAGTGAGACTCTACTTTGGAAAGTTATCAGGTTATGCTGGCATCAACTAGGGTTTGGGACCCCACGTTAGAAAGCCATCAGATTATGCTGGCATCAACTAGGGAGTGGGAACCTATGTTGGAATGTCATCAGGTTATGCTAGCATCAACTAGGGAGTGGGAGCCTACGTAAGAAATTCGTCAGGTTATGCAAGCATCACCTAGGGAGTGGGACCCTATCTTTTAAAAGCATCAGGTTATGCCAGCAACAACTACGGAGTGGGACTCTATGTTGGAAAGTCATCTGGTTATG
>ML254470.1:33793-46833 GCA_005239495.1 Nicotiana undulata | reverse complement strand
CCCAGCAAATCCTTCAAATACCGGACCTCTTCCGTGGCTTTTGACAGTTGCTCGGCAAAAGAGAATTCAAGAACGTCTTTATCCTTGTTAGCTTGGCTGGAAGAAACCTTCTCCACTGCTAATTCTCCTCTCACAACTTTCAGCTGCTCCTTTAAGGTATCTCTTTCTCCTTCTAAAGTTTCCATCTCAATTTGAAGGCTTTCGTACTGTGCCTTAAAATCATCCAGCCCACGAAGCACTTGTAACTCTTTCTCATAATTAGAAATTCTTTTCATGAGCTCCAAACCGATAAGGTGCGTCTACAAAAGCAGTAAAACAATTAAGAATATTAAAACTATTGAAGCAATGTATGTACAAAATATCGAGTATATACCTTCAAGGAATTATGCACCACCTCATTAGCCCAAGTGAGAGATGCGTGGCTGTCAAGTTTAGCTCTTTCCTCAGGGCCAATCAAAGGCTTCAGCCACATTTCCGGCTCCCCGGTGATGATCTTCTTAAAGAGGTTGCCACCAGCTGGAACCTCAATCAAGACCCTTCGCATCCCCCTGCTGGAAGAACCTTATTCTATAACAGAAGGCATGGAAGCAGGGACCGAAGGGGCAGCAGAAGAAACGGAAGGGCCGGGAGCCAAAAGAGTCGCGGGCACTTCAATCGAGATGGAAGAAGGAGAAACTGAAGAAATAATAGGAATTGGAGAAGAAACAACAGCAGCAGCTTGGGGAGCAGAGATAGCAGCAAAATGCGGGTAAATGGTAGCCAAAGGAACATCGTCAGGATCCATCTCGAACCCTTCCTGAAATAAACGCTCAGCAGAGTCCCGAGATGGAGATTGAGATTGATCTCGAGAAGAAGAAGACCTGATGGCCAACACGGAAGAAAGAGGCGCGGGAGTAGACTCTTTGTCCAAAATTACCCGCCTTCTTCTCATCCGGTGCACTAAAGTACCCTCTTCTTCACCCTCATCTTCCCCTTCAGAACGGGAATCCAGGGCTTTCCTCTTCGAAGCACTCGTCAAAATATTCTGAGCTTGGGACAATGACATCCTTGGAAGTGAGAAAGATACCCCACGAGTAGTAAACCCTATCAGAAAGAGGAAAAGAGTTAATAAAAAAAAAAACTCAAGCAGAGAAAAGAATGAGAAAATTTTTGCTTACCATGGGTCTTAACAATCCACTTGTACTTTGCCGAAAAGTACTTCCAAGATCTTTCCTCGGCAGGAGCAGCAGTTAACATTCTTTCTACCCAACTACGGATGTCGGAGACATTCTCGACAACATTCATAGTTGCTGTAAATTAAAGGGAAACAGATACGGTGTCATAAAACATCAAACAAATTTCATTACAAATGAATCAGGTACGAATTAAAATACTTACGTGCACGGTTCCACTTCTCGGGGAAGGGAAGATTATTTTCACCCACTAAAACAGCAGTGGGAACAGCCACGTACCTAAGGTACCAACCTCTGTCTTTATCATCACCAGGGGTTACTAACACCCTCTTACTCCGGGCAACTAAAGTAAAAAACCCCTGACGGAATAAAGCAGGAGAATACAAATGCAGCAGATGAGGAAGGGTAAAAGGAACAGAAACCTTTGATGCCAAGACTCTCAAACAGGCGACAACACGCCATACTAGGGGACCAACTTGTCCTAAACAAATATTAAAAAAGCGACAAAACTCTATAATCACAGGATCAACAGGAGGTTGAAATCCTAACGTAAAAGGATAAGTGAAAACATAAGAAAAACCAGCTTTAAAGGATGTAATCCTTTGAATACTACTTGGCACGAGAACAGGAACATTAGACTCCCAAAAACATTCCCTACGAACAATGGGAATGTGACCCACAGTAATGATAGTGGCATATTTCTCAATACTATCCAGAGAAAGAGATTGTTCAGTAATAGGAGAATTTACTTCTGGAAAAGTTATCTCAGAAGGGATGATTTCGTCAACTCTAGGTTCATGAAAATCATCCCTACTCCTAGAAACAGATTGAGAAGATCTACCTATCGGGGAAAACAACGCCCAAGCAGGGGAAGAAGAAGAAGAACCTCTAGAAAAAGTACGTCCAAAGCTCCTTAGTCGGCCACCTCTTCGACTCCTCGTCGGAGCAGAAGAAGAAGATAGAGCCTCAACATCAATAACCTTTTCAGAATGGCCTGATGAAGACATATTTATAAAGTCCAAAGAAGAAATTCTTTCACAAAGAGAAAATTGAGATGCAGAAGTTTTCTTTTTTTTGTGCTAAGGAAGAAAGGAAGAAGACTATTTATACTTAATGGCAACTGTCAAAGATTGAAAAGGTAATGATGGAAGGTCATAATCAAAAGTGTCACTTTGGGATTGATGCAGCCGCAAAAAAGCCCTAAAAGGCGTTGAGTCGTTTTAGAACCAATCAGAAATGAACACGTGAAAGAAGCATTAAATGGAAGTGTTGTGCAAAGCATGCGACAATAAAAGAATACAAAGTTTCGAGATAAAGCGGCGGCAAAATATTCCCTCCATAAATGAACATCCACTTACCAAGTATTATACGCTCAATACATGGCAAGTGGGGGGACTATCTGTATTGGTAAAAAATATAGTCTTACACGTGTACAGATTTTAGATGACTCAGCTAGCCAGGTGGACCAATCAAAATATCACACGCGGATGCGAGATAAAGAGGTACGGGCAATGCAAGGAATTAGCCACGGAAAAGATCACTAAAGAAAAAAGGCATGGTCACAGCGAATCCGGACACAATAACAGGCCGATTCAAAGATCAGCAATCAATGCCTCGTACGTTACACAATTCCTAAAATAACAGTTACTAGTCATTTTTATAACGCCTCATAAATGTAATAATTAAGCATTAAATAGGCTTCATGACAGTAATACAAACGTTGTACTAGGAAAACATTCCTATAAAAGGAATGTCAATGTAACAAACAGGGGATCGGATTTCGAGCAATATAAGTTACTGTTTCTTTTTTATTCTCAACGATTGCTTTTTATTCTTTGTTTGATTGATCCGATTATAAGTAACCCGAGTTTTTCCTGAAATTAAGCTTTAGTCAAAAAAGGTTCATTTTTTGGTCAAACACTCATGGGTGATCGGGTTTTGGTCCAAACATCGTGTTTTGAGCAAGCGGGCCCGGGGTCAATTTTTAACTTTTTGGAAAGAATGATAGAAAACTCATAATTAAGCATTGGGGTTGAATTATTTAGCATTTATTGATATTATTAAGCTGATTATATCTAGATACAATTGAATTGGAGGCAAATTCTAAAGGGAAAGCAGTAATTGAGGCTTGAGTTTGGTCATGGAATTCGAGGTAAGTGTTTGGCTTAACCTTAGCTTGAGGGAATAGGTATTGTGTCTTATTTTCTACGTGTTAGTGTAATGTGCAACGTATAGGTGTGGTGACGAGTATCTATACGTCGGTGTCAAGCATGTCGTGTGTCGAATACTATGATTTATGCGATTTTTCATTAAGCATTACTCGAGTTTAATTTGATATATATCTATGTTGGTGGTGTTTCTTTGGTATTGATCATTGTTGAGTATTGTTTCAAGTTGAGAATTACTACGTGAAATTGAGTAACTAAGTGAGTTTGGTTATAGCTTTTTCCCCTGCCGGGGTGATATTGATTTTACTATTGACTCCCTTGCCGGGACGTTATGGCTTTACTGTTGTTGTTTGTATTGTTGATTTCCTTTCCGGATTGTTGTTATTGATTTTGTTTGTGTTATGCCCCACAGTATTACGGTGATGTTACACTTCGCAGTATTAAGTTACGACGATGTTGCACCCTGAAGTATTGTACGTTAAAATTTCATTTTCAGTTAACCGATGTAGACTCGGAGATGAGATCATCTTGATGTTAACGTACTTACACTATATATAGCAAGCGATAAATAAGTGATATGAAGAATAAGAGGGTACACGGATTAAAGAAAACGGGTTTCGTTGAAAGTAGTCAATTTGGAATAAAATACGGGTCGAGCGATAATACCAGATAATTATGAACTAGTGCCATGCAAGGTACCATATGACCACGGTAGTATAATATATAAAGTATATATGAAGTATTTAAAAAAAATAAGAAGAAGAATTTTAAGTAATTTGGGACAATTTTTAAATTATGCGGGTAATTGATTAATTATCGGGTAACAGGACATTACCAAGTTAACTAATAAGTGGATAAAACTTAATTAATTATACCCCAAAGACATGTGGCAGCACTAGCTTGCCACATGAAGTGACTAAGTTATTAAACATCCTAGGTGGCTATCTATGGTGTGATTGAATAAAACAACTAAAAGAGTGATTATCCAAAACAAGACATGTGCAAGTCTTGATATATTTCAACCTGAAACGAGTAATGAGAACACATTAACATTACTCATTCTAAAGGAAAGCAAGAAAGCTTACTTTCTTAGTTTGAAAGGTTAGAAGCTAATTTTCATAAAAGGAAAACGTTAGAAGAACAGAAGCTCCAACGTCCATGCACTTCAACGCCAAGAACAGAAGCTGATTTCGTTCATCAATTTTCAAAACACAGAAGCTTAATCCGATATTTGGGTTCTAAGTTCAATCTACGAAGGTTTCCAACGAAATATTATACAAAATTCTTCCTACTTTAGGTATGTTAAGGCTAATCCCTTCTTTCATTTTGGCATGGTCTTGTCATTACACAAGTTTGACAACGAGGCATAAAGAAAAATTCATATTCCTGAATTTATGTATATTTGCTAGTCTCGCAAGTTACAATATTCTCTTTATCGGGACTTCATATTCATTTGAGTATTGTATTATTCCAGTCAAGAGAGTAGAGAGTTTATATATACAATATTAAAAGTATTTTCATTACCATCGAGCTATAATCGATGGGCAGGCCCCTATTGGGCAACCTCTGATCAGATGGTAAGTTATATACCGAGCCTACTGTGGCCGAGCGCCTATGAGCGAGCCCAGTTGGCCGAGATACAGAGCCTAGTATGGTCGAGCGCCTATGAGCGGCCTTACTACGACAGAGCAATTATAAAGTTATATATATATATATATATATATATTTACCGAGCCTTATAGGGCCGGACAACTATTTTACTTACTATATTGAGAGAGTTGAGTCAGTATCAGTAGGTAAGAATATCTTCAGATTATCTTTGACTTCCAGTTACCTGCAGTTATGATATTATCAGTTCAGTTTCAGCTTTCAGTATATTGCCTTACATACTTGGTACATTATTTGTACTGACGTCCCTTTTGCTTGGGGACGCTGCGTTTCATGCCCGCAGGTTCTGATAGACAGATAGAGAGCCCTTTAAGTAGGCTATCAGCTCATCGGAAGATGTTGGTGCGCTCCATTTGCTCCGGAGTTGCTTAATTTGTCAGTATAATTAGGACATGTATTGATTGGTATGGCGGGGCTCAGTCCCGACCTTTATGATACTTATGTACTCTTAGAGGCTTGTAGACAGATGTCATGTATATGAATACTTGTATGGACTTGTCGGCCTATGTTTAGAGTTTATAATTGATTAAGTTGGCCTATTAGACCCGTATGTCACGTGTATATGATAATGTAATAAGAAATATACGTTACGTTGGTACTCGATTGTATAAGGTACCTGGTGCCCGTCGCGGCCCATCAGTTTGGGGTCGTGACAAAAGTGGTATCAGAGCAGTTCTGTCCTAGGGAGTCTACAAGTCGTGTCTAGTAGAGTCTTATTTATGGGTGTGTCGTGCACCACACTTATAAGCAGGAGGCTACAGGGCATTTAGGACTGTCACTCTTTCTTCTTACTCTAGATCGTGTGGTAGAGCTCATTTATAAGAATTCAAATTCTGAACTTCTATTAGTAATAAGACGATGCCTACATTCAGAAAGATGATCGATAAGAGATATAGTTGTGAAAGTGTTGAGTTAGAGGAACTCGATTTTTGCATATTGCTTATGATGAGTAAATGAGAAGTCTTCAGCTTATAATGCATATACTAAAAGGTGTACGGTTCTTGATAAGGATTTTTTAGGAAAGAATACTTATCTGGTCTTACAGTAAAAAGGAATGATGGAGTCGAAAGTTAGAGACGAGTTGTAACAAGTAAAAGAAGCGAGGTAAAGAAGGGTACGAGGTACCCAGTTAATAAAGATTATCCTTATTTACTATTCAGGAAGGGAGATATAAGCATTTTGAATTTCCTACAATAGTAATAGATGTACTTACGATCGGCCGCACCAATCTAAGGCATGCTCTATCGGAGCTAACGGATATGGTTTAAAGAGAAAGACAGGATAGTAGGATCCGGCCGTGGTTAGAGTAACCCAAAATGATGAATGGATGGTTTGAATACAATTACATTGGGAGATTGGACGTCAATGGAGTATTAAAGAACGAAAAAGAGGAGATCAAGGAGGACATTTTGGAGTTCTACTAAAACTTATATTCAGAGAATCTACAAGAAAGATGGTTGGTTCTATGAATAAATGCCTCCTACATGGGAAACAAACAAAAAGCCACTCTTATTTGTTTGTGCACTGCCAAGTTACTGCACAATTGTGGCAGCTTTTCCTGAATATTACTGGTCCGCATTTGGTCATCTTTTGAAATGGTAAAGGTATTATTAGAAGGTATCATGGCACAGAAAGGTACAGGACTCGAGAAAGACCAGAAGATACTATACTACGACAAATATGCAACTACTTACTTCCTCATAACAATTCTAAGAAATCCATGTACTGATCCATACTTCCAATTTGTCTCCTCTTACACGAGAAAGAGAGTATGCGTTGGTTGACATTTTCGAAGGGATAAATATTACTTTGGTATTGCTCCCATCCCTGGTAGAAAGAGAATGTTAGGCAATTCAAGGAGTCAATGGATGGATCAAGAGGGGCTAAAAGCAAAAGAATGTTTTATTCGAATTTTTAGAATAAGGTGATAGACAGAAATGTTCGCAGGAAAATAAGAAGAGAGTTAGTGAAGCAATATGAGTAAAATATGGTACATGGATGACAACGGTAGATTAAAAAAAATGATAGTATTACAGATTCTATAGTCAAGTGAAGGGAAAACGAGAGGTAACAGGACTTGAGGAAACAAAAGAGTATAGGTCATAATGTCACATCCTCACTTCGAGAAATAAATTTTTGACTCTAACATAATTACCAGAAGGAAAAAGTTAGATCGCATAATAATAGAAATCAATATGGGCAAGTGAACAAGATAATATGAACATGAATTAGGGACTGCGTGATTTGACAATAGTCATCATCATGAGAATTTTCAGATTGCGTTCCGGCGATAGTAGAATGGACAACAAAAGAAGATTCAGGAAAAATTCAGGGAATGGTCATTTAGGAAGACGCTTCCCTAAAGCAAGTAATATGAGTACAATTAAGCTTAAGGGACTATATGTACTAGTTATATTAAGTGTCACCCTCGCGAGTAAAGAATTATGTTATCCTTGGTACAGAAGGATTATCGCAAGGGGAGTAAGGGTCATCGACGATGTGAAAAGACGCCAGAGATGAAAAGGTAAAACATCTATACGTAGTTCATCGTAGCACTAAATCTTGGTACTCCCCTAAAGGGAGGAATATGCAGTGATATGACATTAAGACAGAATTAAGTCATTCTAGTAACTATGGAATGGTAAAGGAAGAGTGCAATAAAAATGAGAAAGAAATGAGATTGCACTTATCTGAATCCTACAGATATGCTATGATTCTGAAACGTTATGTAAGCACGACGTCAGAAAAAGGAAGCAAGGGTTCCTGCCCGGAAGGTTATTGATAAATAAGGAGCCATTGCAAGAGGTAAAGTTAGACAAAGGAAATAACCCAAAAGAGATCACGCGGAATATGGATATGAGAATGCGCCGACGAGTAGTTAGTAGTTGATTCAGGAAGATCCTATTCATGACTAGACAAGAGGTTACAGGCAGATTAGTAGATCACGCAAGATAAATATAGTGAGCCCTAACATGGAGAATCCAGCCTCGCAGTAATGTCAATATTTGACATATATTCAGATAGGAGTCGGGGTAGTTAAATGTACCGTATGAATGTTACGGGAATAAAAGAGAGTGTTATTGGGAAGACAGTTAAAATATCAGCTCAGAAGTAACCCTACAAGCATAAGGGCATGGAGGTAAGTAATATCAATTCAGAAGCAACCCTACAAGCATAAAGGCATGGAGGAAAGTAACAACGGATAGTTATAGGCGAGGAATGACATTAAAAATTCCGTCGAGTATGCAATATTATAAGATCGCAGATTTACAAGAGTCAGGGGATCCTCCCTAAGTACTATGATGGAAGACTAGCCGAGGGAATAAAGAAGAAAGCTTCAACCTAAGCACAACGATGTAAAGAGGAAATGGTCGTGTAACAACAGTCCCACAACAACATTGTTAGCACTCCAAAAGAAAATGGCACCTACCGTTGCAAATGAATGGGAAGTAAAATCAGAAGTGATAACCAAGATCATATGAATTGTATGGAATTCCAATATGCGTGGGCACTAAGAAAAGCTAAGTATGCGCGCAACAAGGAGGTCGAAAGACCAGGAAAAGTAATTACCTACTTTTAAAGAAAGATGAGGGGGAACAGAAGGAATTATTCGATTAATGATCCAGAGTTGGTTACATTTTGAACGCATTTAAGAGTTCGGAGTATTATCCATGCAGCATATATGTTAACAATAATATAGCCGTAGAAGATTCAGTTTTAAGTTAAATGAAAGAATTGAGTCCAGGTCATAGACAAAGAATCGAATTGTTAGAAGATTGAATCATGGATATTCCATAGCGTCCTTGAAGGGCTAAAGTAATAACTAACACCATGAGCCGCAGATCGGAAGATAACTTAAGCCTATATAAAGGCTGATCAGAAGGAAGAGGAAACTAAAGAGTTAGATCAACCAAGTGAATCATGAGTTTGATTATTGGACACAGAAATCTATAGACCTCATGATTGAGAACATTGTAGGATCAATCTTAATATTAGAGGTGCAAGAGAGATAGAACAAGAACTATATTCTATAATGTCTCTACGATAAAGCCGGTTAGAAAGTTCCAGCCTCATAAGAGGTTAGTACGAAGCTCCAATAAGATTGTGTAAGCACCAGAGGTGCAAGTATTATAATATAGCTTCAAGTTATGGACGTGAGTTATACCTATGTGGAAGGGAGTTCATGACGGAGATAGAAGATACGATGCAAGGTTTCAAGGTAAGTAAGGTAAATGTGAACAGCGTACGAGATACTCAAAGGCAAAAGATCGTGAATAGTCCATACTTCGGATAGAAGGCTAAAAGTGCGAGGATTCAATATCCAGGAATAATAGCGGCATCGTCAGTAGCATATCCTCCATCCTATGGTCTAGGTATCGAGAATCCTGATTAAGAGAATAAAGAAGGGTTAGAGACGATGTGATGTCTCGCTTGATATTCCATAAAGACATAAGGAAATCTATTATACAACCAAGTTGAAGGGTTGCAAGTAATATAAATAGATATGTGTAGGTCGCAAACTAAAGTATGGTAAAGCAGCAAGGTTTTAGGAAGTTAGAAATAAGGATAAGAAAGGGCGAGTGAGAAGGTGACAAGAATGGATAAGTCCTCATGATTAAGACCATGAAAACAAGAAGAGCTGATGGTTTCTCTAAATTATACAAAGTTCAGTATAGACTAAATGAACTCAAAAGAGTCTAAGACTAATGACATTTAGAAGAAATGGAATGCTGCCCTGGTAGAAGAATGAAAGTGTAATTGTGATGGACAAAGAATGATGTTTGGGCCTTCGATTGAATAATGACTTGAAGAGGATTTCACGAATTATACAGGATTAAATACCCACGTAAGGTGAAGATGATGGAAGGTTATGGAAGTATAGTATCGCCCCTAGATTGATCAATCTAATTATCCCAAATGAGACGTGAGCCCTAACGACAGTGTTACATAAAAGATCAAGTTAGTAGTGGCAGATGATAGATCAATTTTGAGTTGAATCAACAATGGATGAACACAAGTCATAAAGTATGAGGTGAGATTAGGCCGTCATTCTTAAGATGAACAAGTAATGAGGAAGCATTAAAGGACTTAGATTTATACATACAGGATAAGCAATGAGAGTAACCTGGAGTTGGCGCAGTCCACAGTAACAATAAATCAAAGTATGAGTTATGGTATAGTATGACCTACCTAGATGCAGTAAAGTCATACGAATGAGTAAAGGGATATATGAAAGAAGGTTTAACAATATTCGTAAGTTCAACAAAGTATCGAGCGAAGAACTTCAGTATACCTATAGATGCCCAGAGGGATATCTTATTAAGCTCTGTATACGTTCACAAAGTAAGGCCTAGAAATTGGTTAAAAGCTGGAGGAAAAAGGAGAGAAGAGACGCATAAGCGCACTTAAAAGGTCAGAGTCGTACAGGCTGCATGATAAAAGGTAGAAACAGTTACGAGACTGGAAGGATTCCAAATATAAGTCATGGTATGAGAAAGAGGCCTAAAGGGGGGAATTCCCTGGCCTTTGAAATTATTCACAGAACAATCTCCTAGATAGCAAGGGAAGTCCTAACGTATTCAGAAAATATAAGTTATGAAAATGATAAGTACAGTCAACATTCGAGGAAGAATGTTCCCAAGGGGGGAATAATGTTACGCCCCACAGTATTACGGTGATGTTATGCTTCACAGTATTAAGTTACAACGATGTTGCACCCTGAAGTATTGTACGTTAAAATTTCTTTTTCAGTTAACCGATGTAGACTCGAAGATGAGATCATCTTGATGTTAACGTACTTACGCTATTTATAGCAAGTGATAAATAAGTGTTATGAAGAATAAGAGGGTACACGGATTAAAGAAAACGGGTTTCGTTGAAAGTAGTCAATTTGGAATAAAATACGGGTCGAGCGATAATACCAGATAATTATGAACTAGTGCCATGCAAGGTACCATATGACCACGGTAGTATAATATATAAAGTATATATGAAGATTTAAAAAATAATAATAAGAATTTTAAGTAATTTGGGACAACTTTTAAATTATGCGGGTAATTGATTAATTATCGGGTAACAGGACATTACCAAGTTAACTAATAAGTGGATAAAACTTAATTAATTATACTCCAAAGACATGTGGCAACACTAGCTTACCACATGAAGTGACTAAGTTATTAAACATCCTATGTGGCTATCTATGGGGTGATTGAATAAAACAACTAAAAGAGTGATTATCCAAAACAAGACATGTGCAAGTCTTGATATATTTCAACCTGAAACGAGTAATGAGAACACATTAACGTTACTCATTCTAAAGGAAAGCAAGAAAGCTTACTTTCTTAGTTTGAAACGTTAGAAGCTAATTTTCATAAAAGGAAAATGTTAGAAGAACAGAAGCTCCAACGTCCAGGCACTTCAACGCCAAGAACAGAAGCTGATTTCGTTCATCAATTTTCAAAACACAGAAGCTTAATCCAATATTTGGGTTCTAAGTTCAATCTACGAAGGTTTCCAACGAAATATTATACAGAATTCTTCCTACTTTAGGTATGTTAAGGCTAATCCCTTCTTTCATTTTGGCATGGTCTTGTCATTACACAAGTTTGATAACGAGGCATAAAGAAAAATTCATATTCCTGAATTTATGTATATTTGCTAGTCTCGCAAGTTACAATATTCTCTTTATCGGGACTTAATATTAATTTGAGTATTGTATTATTCCAGTCAAGAGAGTAGAGAGTTTATATATACAGTATTAAAAGTATTTTCATTACCATCGAGCTATAATCGATGGGCAGGCCCCTATTGGGCAGCCTCTGATCAGATGGTAAGTTATATACCGAGCCTACTGTGGCCGAGCGCCTATGAGCGAGCCTAGTTGGCCGAGATACAGAGCCTAGTATGGCCGAGCGCCTATGAGCGACCCTACTACGACAGAGCAATTATAAAGTTATATATATATTTACCGAGCCTTATAGGGCCGGACAACTATTTTACTTACTATATTGAGAGAGTTTAGTCAGTATCAACAAGTAAGAATATCTTCAGATTATCTTTGACTTCCAGTTACCTGCAGTTATTATATTATCAGTTCAGTTTCAGCTTTCAGTATATTGCCTTACATACTTGGTACATTATTCGTACTGACGTCTCTTTTACCTGGGGACGCTGCGTTTCATGCCCGCAGGTTCTGATAGACAGGTAGAGAGCCCTCCAAGTAGGCTATCAGCTCATCGGAAGATGTTGGTGCGCTCCATTTGCTCCGGAGTTGCTTAATTGATCAGTATAATTAGGACATGTATTGATTGGTATGGCGGGGCTCAGTCCCGACCTTTATGATACTTATGTACTCTTAGAGGCTTGTAGACAGATGTCATGTATATGAATACTTGTATGGACTTGTCGGCCTATGTTTAGAGTTTATAATTGATTAAGTTGGCCTATTAGACCCGTATGTCACGAGTATATGATAATGTAATAAGAAATATACGTTACATTGGTACTCGGTTGTATAAGGTACCTGGTGCCCGTCGCGGCCCATCAGTTTTGGGTCGTGACAAAAGTGGTATCAGAGCAGTTCTGTCCTAAGGAGTCTACAAGTCGTGTCTAGTAGAGTCTTGTTTATGGGTGTGTCGTGCACCACACTTATAAGCAGGAGGCTACAGGGCATTTAGGACTGTCACTCTTTCTTCTTACTCTAGATCGTGTGGTAGAGCTCATTTATAAGAATTCAAATTCCGAACTTCTATTAGTAATAAGACGATGCCTACATTCAGAAATATGATCGATATGTCACGACCCAAATTCCCACCCTTTAGGCCGTGACTGCGCCTAACGTTGAACCCGCTAGGCCAGCCAACGTGTAACTTGTAATAGTAATTAAAAATCATTTAGTACGAAAGGAAATGCTAAATTCATCAGCCTCAACCAATTTTCCATCATATACTGGGATAACAGTGGGAAACAAGTTTCACGGTACATCAATAACGTACCTTTCCCAACAATAATCCTTCCAACATCGATAATAAAA